>PVKA01008277.1:0-17500 GCA_004027165.1 Ctenomys sociabilis | reverse complement strand
CAGTGTTACAGTCTTGAGAGAGTTAACTGCTATGGATCATTTGTACAAATATGTACAGCACAAAATAAGAACTCAGGGAACAGGGAATATTATTTTTCAAGCACATATAAACACACAAATGACATAAACATTTTAACATTTTTAAATGAGCAACAGTGACTCCACTTTATGCATATCATTATATAAATTAATAATTTTTTAGTTAATGGTGTGCCTAGAATACTTAAACTTTATTTCATGTATTGATTTATTTATTTTTTGAGACAGTGTCTTGCTATGTATGTAGATCAGGCTGGACTTGTTCTGATTGTATGGGTCAGGCTGGTCCTGCTGCTGTAGTCTGCCAGTGCTGGGATTACTACACCTGACAGAAACACATTACTTAAATACAACGTGGCACGCACCTGTAATTACAGCATTGTAGAAGGCTCGGGCGGGATGATCACTAACTTTATGCCCAGCCTGGGCAACTTAGTGATTTAGTAAGACTTTGTCTCAAAGTTTTAAATCAAATCAAAAATTTAAAAATTAAAATGTTCTGAAGATGTAGTTTTGTACAAAAGCCCTAGGTTCAATCTCCAGTGCCTCAACTATTTTAGTATATATACTGCCATAGTGGGTACCCTTGTACTTCAAATAAAGGAAGGTAAAACCAAATGAAAACATGTATGATTTCATCATAGTTATTAATTTTAAGGCTTTCTATCTTCCTGCCCCTCCACTCTACATTTCCTACCTCCAGAAAATTCACATAAAAACTTTGTACTTGTGGGTCTATATTCATGACCATGTATCCATAGACAAAACCACCGTACATATTCAAACACACCTTTACTGCTGCCATATAAAATAAGATGATAAGATACACAATATTATTCTACTTTTCCAAATTATAAGGTATCACTTTTTTCTGAGCCTTCCTTTACTAACAGAATTCTACAGAACTTCATGTTTCTACTCACAGTCAATTTCTTTGCTCTTGGGGCTTGGTGGAGGCAAAGGTCTATTGCAAAGTTTCCTAGGAAAGTGTTTTTCTTCATAGAAGACATTTGGCTTGGTTAGTGTTGCTGGCCTTTGATTGTTCTTGGGAAGCAGAACCAAGACCCTGTTTGCATCCTCATGGAAAAAGCATGAGGACAAAATCCACGGCAGGAGAGGAGCATCGGGGCCTGCAGGCCTGGGAGTGCTGTGAGTGGCTGAGTGAGAGCCAGCAACTGTGGGCTGCTCTCCAAATAAACCACAATTTGCCTGATCTGCGATCACCAGGTTTTCTTTCTTTCATGGTTGAATACATTCCTCAGTGAAACACATACTGTAGTTGTCTGGGTCTTGTTTTTGTTAGTTAAAGAAATATTGCAGAAAGTATAATTTATTACTTACTGCAGCAGCTTTTCATGGTTTGAATTATTATAATTTAGTCACCTTTTCTCCAGTTGGTACGTATTTTTATTCTGTCTTATTTTGTGTATGACTTGTTTTGTTTTTGCCACTTCAAGCAATGTTATATCAAGCACCCCTAAAATATATATCTTTTATACTGAGACTTTTATTTTTAAGGGATAAGTTCCCAGGAGTTGCGTTGAGTTGCAGAGATAAAGCATATACTAGGGTATAATTTTAAAAACTCAGTAACAATTTATATTTTACTAGAAATATGCAAGAATAACCTTTTGTTTTTCTTTCATGCCCTCTGGCAGGAGTTGTTATAGATTCATCGCCAGTCTGATATTTAGAAATATCATAAAAAAGCGAGAGATAATGAAAAGGGACCTGGCACATTCTTGCAGTAAAAATGAATGATAATTGTGTAAATATTGGCATCTACTGGCATTGTATTCCCCAGTTTGTAAGCTCTCTTCAAATATAATTGAAACAACTTGAAAAAAAAGGAAAAGAAAATCATAATTAATTTGGCTTAGTTTACATTTTCCTGACCATTAGTAATTTCAAGCCCTTTCTACTGGCTATTTGAATTTACACTTCCCTGAATACCTATTTATAACATTCAATATGTGTTTTCATCTTGGAATGTTTACTTGTTTTTTCAATTTAAAAGATATTTTTCCAACAGTGCATTGCATGCCTCTGCAATGGAATTTGTGTATAGTGTGTGCTATGAATTGGACGCTTGTGTACCCCAAAATTGATACAATGAAAGCAGATCCCCAGGGTGATGCTATTTGGATGGAGATGGATCTTTTGGGAAGTGATTTCAGTCCTAAGGGTATGGCCTTTATGAATAGATTAATGCCTTTATAAAAGAGACTGCAGACTCCATTTGCTTCATTTATAGATTGATTATTTAGCAAACAGATGCCCCTCTGTGAGTCAGTACCCACCCTTCTTTAGACACTGAGCCTGCCAGCTCTTTGATCTTGGACTTCCTACCCGTCCAAGCATGAGAAATAAATTTCTGTTTGTAACTAGGCCAATCATTCTAGGTATTTCTACAGTGGGCTGAATAAAATAAGGAACTATATTTTACTATAATTTTTTGAGCTTTTATATGGCTAAATATGTTCTAAAACACTTTATTTTCAAGGCTTAGAGAAAGCTATAACTTTTCAAACCAGGAAATTATATAAGACTTACCTAATGCTTCTGGCAGAATTTGCATTTTTTGGCCCTGCCACTTTTTCTTTGGCCAGCTCAGCCCACCCTGAGGGTGGGGCTAGGGCAGCATATGGTGCTGGGCATTGAACTGCAGTCCCCTGCATTTGCGTAAGCTTGGCTACGTGGGCGCTTTAGACCCTGAGCTATCTCACTGCTCCCCCTGTCACCTGTTTTGGCTTTGCCTTGTATCGGATAAGCTGGAGGTTTGCTTTGTTTTCATTCCAATGTGTGGCTAGTTGTTCCAGAGCCACTTGAAACAAAAGTCCATCCTTTCAACTCTGAAATATCAACTTGTTATGTTTCAACTGGTCGAAAATTCCGAAATTTATTTTTATGATTCCCTATGAGGTTTGCTTTTCTTCTTTTTGTGTTTTTATACTAATACCACATATTGATTTATTACTTAGGCTTGATTAGGATGGAAAATATTCTTTCAAATTATTTTGAGAAAATATTGTTTTTTTTTTTTCTGGCATTCAGTGTCCTTTATTAACTTCTGGAGAGTTTTACCAGACTACAGTTCTTAATAATTTTCTAAAAGCTTTCCTCTTGAAAAACATGACCATGCTTTCTATTTCTTTTATAAATACTTCAGTAGAATTATGGACTGTAATGTACATAGCTCTAACTCAGTTTGTCCATTGTTTTATCTTCTGTAATCATTGTCAGGACACTTTTTTTGTTACTTTCCATTTTGGTGGCTTACAAGTTAGGGTAAAGCTATTGCTTTTTCTTTATTCTGTGTTCAGCCATAGTCTCACCCTTTAAAATTAAATACAGCACCTTTAAAAGATGCTGTTAGTTTTCCTACAAATATAATCATATTAAATAAAAATTATTTCAGTTTTATTCTCTAATGTCTGCCAGTTTTTTTAAACTTTCTTCCATATTGATACTTCAAGAATATCCAAAATAGCATGTTGAGTATTATAAGGCTAGTAGTTATTCTGATCCCATTCCAAGTTATAATCATTTCAATTAACATGTTTTCCCATGAAGAAATTATAGTTGCTTGTTGTTGGTGTTACATTAAGGTATTTTCTGCTATTCCTCTTTTATCCAGAACATTTTCAGGTTTTTAAAACTAGTTATTTCTCCTTCTGAGTTGCACAGTAGAAAGATCAAAGAAGGCAGAGCACATCAACACTAAGGCCTTTCTTCGGAGAGAAAAAGCAGAATACTTGGGGATGGAACTGCTGTATCAGTGATTAGAATTAACTAGATAATTTTGATGAATAACTAGTCCTGACAACTTGTGATTTGTTGATTTTCCAGCAAGCACTTTTCTTGACTTCTTTTCAAATAATTTCTGTGCTGCCATTTCCCTGAACTTAAACCTTCTCTGTGTTCCCAGAATAAATCTTACTTAGCCAAAGGTATAAAATCCTTTTAAAACATAATTTCCTTAAAGATCAAAGAAACTTAACTTTTGGGGTCATAGTAATTTATGTGTAGCTAAAAATGAAATTACACATATATTTGCCTATAAATTTGTTGTTTTCCAGCAACTTTAGTTTTTATTCTCTCTCCATTTATTTTCAGGCCTATAGATTTAACCTGGGGCTTTATGCATGCTAGGCAACTGCTTTACTACTAATATATACCTGCAGTCCTTTCTTTTTGATAAAGTGTAATATACCAACTTCTCTTCGTAAGTGTTTAGCATTTTACTTTTCATAAAAGAAAGCTTTACTTACCTTCAAGTAGAGTTGGTTTTCTTTAGTGCTGAAGAATTTTGGTAGCAGTATCTTTTACCTTTAGTTCTACAATCTACTTCAAGTTAGTACTTATTTGTGTCTCTCGATTTTTATTAAAAAAAATGTACCCACTTACTGATTCTCCATGACAACAATCTCCAGTTAGAGGTTGTATAAAGCCTTTTCTTCTTTTAGCGCTAAAGCTTTCAAACACCCATGTCTGTCTGAGTAAACATAAGTAATGACAACTGATTCCCTTGCTACAAAAACTCTAAGTAGACTTTGCTGGATTTCTTTTCATTTGTAAGTTAATTCACTCATATTTATCTATCAATTTATTTTCACCTCTCTCGTATCTTTATCCTTTTATGCACTTCTTTGTACTCTTTATGTTTTTTCAGTCCACTGAATGAGCTCTTAACAGGAACCTGACTTATTTACTAAATAGTTTAGTTTAAACCATATCTATTTTATTTCTGGAAAGTTTTCTTTAGGGGATAGAAGTTAGGAGGAATACATAGATACAGAATATTCTTTTCCTAGTTAAGCTGTCCTCCATCTCTTCCATCATCTACCAGAGGGTGGTTGTGTTCTTTTTGTTTTGATTGATCTTTCTTGGGCTACTTTGCCCCTCTGAGGTATTTTTTACCTGGAGCATATCTCTTCTCCCAACTCTGTCTCCTGAAGGGTAGGAGTGCTCGACTCACCTGTTAAAGCTTCCTCTAGATCCCTGAGAACATCAGAGAGCTGCTGCACCATAGGACCTCTGGTGATCTGTTTCTTCTCTCAAGATCTCTGCAAATCAAATATTCCCAAGATGCACACTTTGCTGGGACCATTGCTCCAGTGTTGTCAGTGGCCTCAGTTTATCCTCCTGGTCCACAATGAAGAAAACTTCTCACCATTTGCTTTTCTTCGCCCCCCTCAAATATGTGCTCAGCCAGCAGAGGCTGAGCTTTGAATCACAAGAAATGGATGATCTGATTTGAGATAAAGAGTAAAGGAATTTTGTTCATGTCACCACTCTGAAATCTCCTACAGGCATCTTTCCAGTACAGTGGTGTCCTGGAGTAACAAAATTACTACTCTAGACTTTAGATTAAGCTTATTACTCAAGACTCTTAGATACATTTTGATAATGGAGATGATATAATTGATGAAAGTGAATATTTTAGGTTCATGTTTTCTTCTTGGATCAAATCAACAGACCCTATTGTTTTTACTTTCTCTTCACTTAAAGTATTTTTCCCAAAATTAAATAGCCATCATCATTTCTTTCCTATTTATGAAAATAATGTAAGCTTACTGAAAAACATGAGCAATAGAAAAATGTGAGATTCCATGTTACTCCAGAAAGAATGGCTAATTTATTAAGAAACAACCAATAAAACCATTCCCCTGCACAGTGAGACAGGCAATCAGTGTGGAAGTCTCAGAGCTCTGGGTAACTAGCTTAAATAGAGGAATCCAGGTACTGAGCTCATTTTCCTGCACAAAGTAAAGCACCTAGAACTTGACAATTGGCCTGGGCCAGAAGCATACAGGATAAATCCACTTTAATAAGAGGAACACTTTGCATACAAACTCTCAATTTATGATTTATTCTATTATATAATTATAGACTTTGCACCAATGGGCTAAACTACAAAATCAATGGTTACCAAAGTGCGTCAATTTCTAAATTTTGAGTGATGTCATCATTGTTGTTAATTGTAGTACTTGAGCTAGTCATATCTGTTTTCAATAGTTATTCTCCTTTGAGTAACAGTATTGAGAAGTGCTAGAGTAATAACCTCACCACAGCCCTATACATAAAGACAGAGAAGTGTCAAACAGAAACAAACATCCCACTCTCAATTAACTGGCAAGGCAGGATATAGGGCCAGACACAAACCAATAATCTCCAATACACAGAAGATAGCCCCAAAGAACAGATTGTTCCTATACTGGCCTTGATAGTGGTGATAGTTTCCTACTATCAAAATTTCACAAGAACTATCACAGAAATCAGAACAAAGAGTTCTTTCTGAAATACAAAGTGACAACACAAATCCAGGAGACACATTGGGGAAACTAGAAGTCACATACCTGAAATCTCAAATAATAGAAATGGAAGTAAAGAAACAATTCAGAAATAATTAATCTCTCAGGTAAAAAAGTAATGATATAGTGAAAAAATTGCTGAGTATATTTATAGAAGACATAGATAGGAATAATAGAAAAATGATAGAAACCTTGAATGAACAATATAGGAAACAATTAGAATGCATGACACAAATTCAAAGAGATATCCAGGAAATTAAAAATTCCATTAAAAGCTGGCAAAACCATTTGAATGAAACTGAAGAGAGACTTTCAGACCTTGAAGACAACTTTACAGCTAGTGACTATGAAAGGAAAGATCTCTTAAAAATAACATAGAAACAGGAAATAATAATTAAACAGCTACAAGACTGATACAAAGCTTAACAACATAAGAATGATAGGTTTAAATGAAAAAGAGGGAGACAACATGAATAACATAAAAAGACTGTTTGCAGAAGTAATAGCAGAAAATTTCTTAAGTATGGAAAAAAATTTTAACATATACACTGATAAGGCATATAGAACTCCAATTAGTGTTAAAGCAAAATAAATCTATATTCAGACATAGAATAATCACAATCTCAGAAATTCAGTACAAGAACAACACATTAAAAGCTATTAGAGAAAAGAAGCATCACATATAAGAGAAAGTCCATCAAAATCGCATCAGACTTCTTAACACAAACTATCAAGATAAGAAGAGCTTGGAGTGAAATATTTCAAGTCCTGAAAGAAAAGAACTTTGAATTGATATTGATGCACACCACAAAAGGTATATTTCAAAATTAATGGAGAAGCAAAACACTTCCATGACAAAGAACAGCTAAAGAAATTCATGATCACAAAACCAACCCTACAAAGAGTACTAAAAGTTATTCTAGAAATAGATAAAAATGATCACAATTACAAGAATAATAACAGAAAGAAATCACCAAGTATGGCAAGCACTTAAACAGAAATGAAAAGTAGTTAACAAAAAGCAGGAAACTGACATGACAAAGACAAGCCAGTACATGTTAGACATAGCCATCAATGTAAAGGGCCACAATTCACCAAACAAAAGAGATAGGCTGGCAGAGTGGATCAAGAAACAAAATCCAACAATCTGCTACATATGTGTGACAACTTAACTCAAAAGGAATTTCATAGGCTGAAATTCAAAGGACAGAAAACAATAGCTCATGTGCTATGAACTCAGAAAGAAACAGGGGTAGCTATTCTATTTGCAGATAATGTGCACTTCAAACAAAAAGAAGTTCTATTGAGGTACAGATGGTCATTACATGCTTGTTAGGGGAAATCTTCAAGAGGAAGAGATAGCAATCATAGATATGTGTGCACCAAATATGGGAGCACCCAACTATATAAGACAAATTTTAAGGGTGTGAAAAATCAAATAACCAATAACAGAATATTAATGAGGGACCTTAATACCTCATTGTCTCAAAAAGATTGACCAAGTAGACAAAAACTTAGCAAAGAGGTAGCAGAGCTAAGTCAAACTTTTGGACAAATGAACTTCATGGATGTTTACAGAGTGTCTCATCCAACAGCATCTGAATGCACATTTTTTTCAGCTACATATGGAAAATTCCCTAAAATATGCCACATACTACTAGAACATTCTTAAATGCAAGGGAATTAAAATCATCCCATGCATGTCTAACCATAGTACAATGAAACTAGAAACTAATGACAAAAGAAACTGAAAAACTCCATAAACACATGGAAATTAAATAACAGCCTTTTTCTTTTCTTTTCTTTTCTTTTCTTTTTTTTTTTTCTGAAATGGGGATTGAACTCAGGCCCTTGTGCTTGCCAGGGAAGCACTTATTCCACTGAGCCATTTCCCCAGCCCCAATAACAACCTTCAGAACAATAAATAACAAATAGGCCAGAGATGAAATTAAATAAGAAATTGAACAATATATACAATCAAATGAAAATTTTAAGAAACTTATGGAAATTTGTGGAATGCAATGAAAGCAGTTATCAGAGGGAAATTTATAGCGGTGAACTCTCACATTAGAAAAACAGAATGAGAACAAATAAATATCTTAGTGCTATACTATAAGTTTCTAGAAAAAGAAAAGCAAGTCAAGCCCAAAGCCCAAAGGAGAGATGAAATTATAAAGATCATAGCACAAATTAATGCAATTGAGACAAAGAAAACATTAAAAAGAATTCATGGATCAAACATTTGATTCTTTGAAAGATTATGTAAGTAAAATTGAGAAACCTCTAACAACCTCATCTACAAAAGGAAAGAGAAAATTTAAATCTATGCACAAAAGGAATGAAATGGGTAAAATTACTATAGAGCCTATGGAAATTCGGAAGATCATCAATACCTGCTTTGGAAATCTTTACTTTCATATGATAGAGAACACAGAAGAAATGGACAGATTCTTAGATATGTATAAGCAACCAAAACTACATCAAGAAGATCTAAAATTCAGATTAACCCAATATGTGTTAATGAAATTGAAAATGTCATAAAAAATTTACCAACAAAGCAAAGCTCAGGTACTAATGGATTCAAAGATGAGTTCTATAAGAATTTGGAGAAGATTTAATCCCAATAACCTTCAAACTCTTCAATGAAATTGAAATGGAAGCAGTTCTTACTAACTCATTTCTGGAGTATTAGACTGACACAAAAACCAGAGAATAACCCACCCAGGAAAGAGAATTTTAGGCCAATATCCTTAATGAACACACATATTAAAAAAAACTCAACAAAATACTAGCAGATAGATTACGGTAAATCATCAAAAAGATTATACACCATAGCACATGGGATTTTTCTCAGGTATGTAGGGATGGGAAAACATGTGCAAATCTATAAATGCAATGCACCATATTGATAGAGCCAAAACTAAAAATCATATGATTATCTCAATATATGCATAAAAAGCTTTTGACAAGGGCCAGCAGTCCTTGATGATAAAAGCCTTACAGAAAATTGGAATAGATGGTCTTTACCTCAACCTGATAAAAGCTGCCTATCACAATAGCATAGCCAGCTGCATTCTAAATAGATAAAAAAATGACAGCTTTCACTCTAAAATCATGTAAAGGGCAAAGATGTCCACTATCACCACTACTATTCAATATAGTTCTAGAAATATTAGCCAGAGTTATTAGAGAAGGAAAAGAAATCAAGGAATAAGAATTGGAAAGGAAGAAGTTAAATAATCATTATTTGCAGATCACATGATATTCTGCATGGAAGACCCAAAAAACTCCTCCAAGACACTTCTAGAATAAAAAAAAAAAATCAGTAACGTAGCAGGATACAAAGTTAACATCCTAAAGTCAATGGCATTTCTATACACGAACAACTAGCTCAGAGGCTTTCTTTCTTCCAGTGGGCCTTTTTGGCTCCTTTGTCAAAGATAAGATGGCAGAGTGTGTTTGCAGTTGTGTCTCTGTATCTTCTATCACTTCCATTGATCCTCAGGTCTGTTTTTGGGTCAGCACAATGCTGTTTCATCACAGTAACTTCGTAGTATAATTTCAAGTCAGGATTGTGATGCCACTTGCCTTGCCTTTGCTGGCCAGGATTATCTTTGCTATTCTAGGTCTTTTCTGGTTCCACATTAATTTTAGGAATTTTTTTCTCTAGAACTATAAGGGATACTGATGACATTTTGATTGAGATTGCATGAAATCTGTCCAACAGCTTGGGGGATTTGGCCATTTTCACAGTGTTGGTTCTCATCCATAAATAAGGAATATCTTTCCATTTTCTGAAATATTCTTTGATCACTTTTTTCAGAGTATTGTAATTTTCCTTGTGTAGATCCTTTACTTTCTTTGTCAGGTTAATTGCTAAGTATATCATTGTATTGAATGGTTTTATTTTCCTAATTTTTCTCTGAGTCTAAATATTAAGAAAGGAAGACAATCTACTGGAATAGAAAATAGGTAGATTTCTTGAATACATAAGGGTAGACAGAGAGTACATGAGCATAAAAAATCATTTTCAAATACTTATACTCCTAGATTGTAATTTATTATTCCTTGGACTGTAAGTACTATTCATTCCTGCCTACTTGACTTGGTCCCTAGTACACAAATTGAGCATGATCACCCTTAGTGTGTCCACATAAAAAACCTAGTGGACCAAAACAATTAAGAATAGAAAAATGTCAGCAAACATCTACGAAAAAGAATCTACCAAGAAAGCCTCAAGCACCACACAGCAGCTCTCCTTAATGAGCCATTTCTAAAATATTTTTCTGTGTGCTTGTAACTTTAAGTATTACTGCATTATACATTTAACAATCTTTTTTTCACTTGAATGTCGGAAGTGTAGATCTGCTCCATTTTTAGTTATTTTAATTAATTTATGTGAAATATGGTTTTATAACCAATTAATTTAATGATGCATGTTTTTATCAATTAGTTTATATGTTACACATTCTTACTACTCAGCTCGGACTCATAGTGATCCTCCTGCCTCAGCCTCCCTAAGACTGGGATTACAGGTGCGCACTGCCATGCTTGGTTTTGGTGGCCTGTACAGCATGTGGTGCAGGTGCTCAAACCCAGGTCCTAGAGCTTGCTAGGCAGGAGCTTGGACTGCTCTAAGTCTAAGACCCAGCCCAATGATACACATTTTAGCTTATTTTTCATTGTGTTCTTTATCTGAAAGCAATAATGCTTCTCTGGACACTGTCATGTGTTTATTCAAATTATCATCCCTGAGCCTTGCTAAGCTATAGAACATACCCATCTGAAGTAGTATCCACACTGCCAAACTTTCCTGCAAAATGCTAATAATTTACCTGACCACCAAAAATGCCAACACTGAATATTTCCAGTCTTTTTTAACCTAGTCAATGAGAAAACTAAAAATTTCTATTTTTGGTGTTTTGGTCTAAGCTGCTTGTTTCTAGCTATTACAGTTTTATACATTCTGTTATTGCTACTATAACTCAAGGCTTTTTCTATTAGGTACAAGTATTTTTCGCTAACAAAAATTTTCTTTCTTACAATTCTAAAAGGAATCTTGTCTTTATGGAAAATTTAAAAACTGTGGGAAAAAATACAACAAGAAAACTCTCTATCATCTCACTTTCAGAGAAAAATCTTTGGAATAGTTTTGATATATATATTATCCAGTTTCTTTTTCTATTCTTGCTTCTTTTTACTTAAGTATATAAATATTCCTAATTTTTCATTCTATGTTATCACATAAAAATTTTCTCTTAACCTCATAAATTTTTAAAAAAATGCTTAGTTTTTAAAATGTCCTAAATTGTACATTATTTCATCATTAGTAGATTAATGTTGATATTTAAAGATTGTGTTTCCTGTTTCTTCTTATATTGCTCCCAGGATACTTAAGGCTGAAATAGATGTGTAATGAGAGTTATTTACTGTCACTTCCATTGCAAAAGAGAGTTTTGGCTCTACTTTCAGTATTATGGCAGTGGGTCATTTGTCTCTGACATGAGCTCTTCTTTTTTGAACACTCATGGTCCTATTTGTAGAAGGGCAAGTGGTATGGCATCTTCTTTCTTGCACTTTGATCACTGTCACTCCTACTGCTCACATTTACTGAGTCTTTAAAGCATGCAGTCATTGGGTTAAGTCCATCACATGCATGGTCTTTGGTATCATTACACAAGCCACAGATTATACAGGTGGGGAGAGTAATGCTCAGAAAACCCATGGCTGACAAAAGAATATAGCAGTGTATAAGTTTAAAAGAATTTATGACATTAAATTGTCATTAGTTCTGCTCCAAATACTTCCCTTTGCTTCAGAGACACCTTCATTGTTTGTGTCACTTTCTGAAGCAGACTAGTAAACCTCTTCTGTAAATGTCTTTTTGTGGCATCTGCAGTGTCCTAACTTGATTAAAAGCACAACAGTTTCTATAACAGTAAAACATGATGGTGTGCTTTCATACACTTATTTCCCAGGCCACTGCTGGCTCTTCCCCAAAGGGAAGATGAAGGCAAAGGGTCTGAGTTGATTTAAGATATGGAGGAGTCATGGGAAGAGAGTCACAGGTAGGTCCTCGTGAGCAAAGGCTTCTAGAGCTGCCCTAGAAGGTATTCAGAGGGATGGAATGAGTATGTTGGAAAGCAGAAAGAGGACATTTTGAGTATTTTGTCATTTGATTATTGGCAAACATCTTTTACTGTTCCAGTTTTTAAGAAGTGTGAACCATTCCTGCACGTTTTGATTATACTTCCTATATCTGTCTTAGAAAGTCATAGTCCTAATACCATATGTGGCTGTGATTGCCAGGGACCCTCCCTCCTGTGTCCCTAAATTGGGTCTTTATAGCTGAAATTTTTTTTCTTTGCTGTGGTAAATCATAAAAAAGCAGCAGTGTGTAATTACTAATGCAATTACTATTGCCAAGTGACAGAATCAGAGTTCAGTCTACAGACAGCAGCAATTGCACGTGATGGCCCCCAGAATGTTTTGACTGGAGTTTGTAGGAGTAAAACATTTTCTTCTTTGTACTTCAGCTTTTTAACTGAGGTCTGTCAATTAAACTGGGAGAAGACCTATTCACAGAGGAAATGTATGCACATTTTCATTGGTGCTAAAATGTATAATTATGGGTACGTGAAAAATAATACCAAACCCAAGATAATGGTCTTTGGGCATATGTTTCATCTTTATCAAGGGCAGTATATTGTGTAGAAAAGACTAGACAAAGGAGAGGGGTTTGAATTTCTGGAGATAGTGAACTATAATAACTAGGAAAGTAGATAACCAAGAAACTTGTTTGGGAAACTGAGCAGAGGATGAAAATTATTCAGTGCAATATGTCTGTAAAGACTTATCAGGGTATTATTTCCATTACTGATCCTAGAGGTTCTCTCTGTTTTTTGTTTCTTTAAATGGATACCATACACTGGATAATTTACAAAGAAAAGAAAGTCACTTCTCACACTTCTAGAAGCTGGAGAAAGTGTCGTGGTAGTCTGTATAGTGAGTGCTTTCTTGTTGCTTTGTGGAGACTCTTTGTAGAGTCCGTGACTGTGCAGGGTGTCACAGGTTGAGATGGGGCACACCACTTAGGGAGACCTTACTGGGATAGCAAAGTACCGCGCTTGACACCCATGTATCTATGATTTGGTGAATCTGCTCCTGCCTCCCATGATCCCATTTCTTCTCCAAGGTCTCACTTCTCAAATGCCTTTAACCTACGTCTTTGGTGTTTAAGTTTCCAACAATGAGATTTAAAGGATAGTTGCAAACCAAAAACACCCTCTTTCTTTTATACAGTGATGTTTTCAGCCTGGGATATGTTATAGAAGGAGGAAGAAACACATTTACAAATAAAATCTATTTCCTGTGTTTAGGCAGAGAGAGAAAGTGAGTTCTTCTTATTTCTGATATTTTCATATTTCATTTCAAAATAACCCTGATGCCAAAAGTGGCCTGCTTTGGAATGACATATTCTGATCCCCTTTAAGAACTTTAATGTTCATTTGATCTTTAAATTCTGCGGGGAGCTGATTGCCATTTCCCTCCTATTTTCCTCTGTTCTTTCCTCTGTCTCACATTCCCCTCCCTGTCTTTCTCTACTTTTCTCTTTAACATACAGCAAATGCAGTCAGATCTCAAATACCCCTTTTTACTTCTCGACTGGCTGTCTTCTAAATCCTTGGAGAAATTGGTTGATATCACTTATCTTTCTATTGTCTTTCTGTCAGACAACTGTGCCTGGGAGCCCAGCTCATCTTACACTATTAATGATGTGCTGTAAGAACCTAACATAACATTTTATAACCCTATAACAAATCTTATTATCGGATGACAATGAGGTACAGTACATTAAATATTCATCATCCTTGGTTTTCTTTAAATCTTTAACAGGGGATCAGGTACAGAGACTGCTTCAGGCTAATTACTGTTCTAAATATATAGCTTGGTTTTCAATATTTAATGGGAGACTCATAAAACTATGATTGAAAACAATGCAGTGTATCAATCAGATGTCCCGCTGACATGCACCATGAAAGAATGCCTTGTTATTTTATAGAGAGAGGTTTTACATTTCTGGGCCGTGGCAGCACTGGCTCGGAGGGCCCACACTCCGTGATTCTCCTTGTGTTGCTGAAGTTAAAGGCATCACTTTGGTCCATTTTCAGTCCAGCGAATAAGAATCAGAGATATTTAGCTTTCATCATTGGTGGGGTAGCCTTCAACCAGAATACCAGGTCCTTCTACGGCTGTATAATGCTGAGTAGAGTGTCCTCCAGAGGCTAGGTGGTGAGAGAGGGAAAGAAAGAAAAATGTCATTAGTATTACTGCCCAGCACGACCATGTGTTGACTGTGGAGATGAGGGTGCCCTAGGAGGAGCTCATACTCCTTGGATCAAAGCCGAGCCCTGATGTGGACCATGCTCCCCCTGGGAGGATATTCAGCTGCTCTGTGTGGTGAGGCAGACAAGCAACTGTTGGAGGCACTGACCATGAGGCAGGCATCTGGCCAAGCCTTCGGCCACCGTCAGGTGCACACCCTACAGGCGCTACGCACTGAGGGAGAAAAGACAAGAGGAGCCATCTGTTCTGAGTAACTACACTCAGAGCGCAGATCATGAAGCTCTTCCAGGAGCTTTCCGACCTTGGTGTTATTTTAACATGTTCCTCAAGTGCATAGCAGAACAAAACAGTTCTTCAAATACCATGTTCAGTGTGGGCAGAAATCCAAGCATATGTTAAAAATTTGCTGTGTGCATGGAAGTCAGCAAAAAGCAGGCAGAGAAGCTCATGAAAACTTCAGATATTGGCATTAAGAGACAGACCTGAGGATACCACTGATGATTCTGTCTAAAAGGAGCTAAGGTTGAAGGAAGTGTAATAGGTTTTAAAATAAATCAAATAGAACATCTAGATATGATAAATTCAGTTTTGGATTAGCAAAATCTCATTTTTGAAATGAAATAATTGAAATGGATAACTAAGTAGGGGTGAATAGAAAATTAGGTATAATTGATGGTAGAATTAATGAACTGGAAAATTGGTCTGAAGAAATTATGCAGAGTAAAGCATAGAGAAAAAGGAAATAGAAAACATAAAAGAGAATACAAAAGATGAAGATACAGCCTACATAGGCTTAACTTGTGTTTAATTGGAGCCCTAGAAAAAAGAAGAAAAAGGGGAAAAAAATGAGACTAGGGCAAAAGGCACAAAGAATAAAGAAGGTGCTTTAAAACATAGGACAAAATACACTTTGGCACTTCCCTTTATCAGATAAAGCTTCATTCTCTTCTTCTTTCAATGGGAGCTAGAATTAATGATTTGCTTTTACTGAACACAATATGCTCAAAGGGATGCTGCAGAGAGAGAACTGCCAGTGCTAAATAATTGAAGCCATTTCCCATGTCGCGAGGTCATTATACAATATAACGAGGTCCCTCTGAAGAGAAACTGAGGTTTTCCACCAAAAACCAGCAACAATTTGACAGTCCTGTGAACTGACCAGTGTGGTCACTTCAAACCCAGACCTTTTCTAGCCCTCCACAGCTTCAGATGAAGTGTGAACAGAAGTTACACGAGTATCTGCCTGGAGCAGCTCAGCTGAGCCTTCCTGAATTCTCTTTCCATGCAAATGGTGAGATCTAGCAAACATATATTGCCCTAGTAAGTATTGGTGAGTTTTAATTGCACTGAGAACCAAAAAGAGATAATGTATAATGTTTAAAAACTCACAATGAATTATTAAACAAATTCAAAATGCTCAAAAGATTTCAAGCAAGGTACATTAAGAAGAAGCATATTGTAGTGTAAATGAATGAAAAGTAAAAGAACACTCTTCAAGAAAATCAAAGAAAGCAAATTATCGGCAAATAAATGGAGTGGCTGCTAGACTGCTTTCCCTGAAAAGATCCAAAAATGCTAGTTTGGCTTCGACTTCCCTATGGTCTTTGAGACGAGTATTCAACTTTCTTATGGCAGTGGGAGATCAGGCAGGCAATATGTATATGAGTGATAATCCAGAATTCTGTGTTAAAACATCTTTTCTAAATGGAAGAACGGTTAAAGTTTTTTATCACAATCAAAAATTGAGACTTTTTATTATCATCAGGTCCTCATTAAAGGAAACGCTAATGGAAATCCTTGAAAAAGAAAGAATGTGATCTCAGATAGATGGTTTTAGACTAAAGAAAAACATATAGCAAAGAAGTATACTTAACTAAAAGGAAAGATTTTGAATGTCCCCAATGCAAAAACCATAAATGTTGGAGGCACTGGATAGATTAGTTGCCCTGGTTTAATAATTGCACATTGCATACATGCCTCAGGATAGCAGACTTTACCCCATAAACATGTGTCTCTTAAGTTCAGTAAATAAAGTAACTCAAAATGAAATTAGTACTAGTAACAATGTAAAAATATAGAAATATTTGCATAATGGATATAGGCAAAATGGTGGTAAATCAGTTAACTAAATTATATGTCAGGAAGTATGATGGTGTCATTTGATACCACATTTTAATAAATTGAAAGTTTGTGTTATAGTGTCTAATATTCTCTTTTAAAAAGAACAAATACATAATCCACACTAGGGGAGGTGATGAACCATGAAATGTGTTACTGCTTAAGCAGACAGAAAAAAATGATGAAGAAATGCTTAGACGAGGCAGGACAGACAGCACAAACATGAGGCAGTTGTTCAAGTTTAAGTATATCACTAAACACATTAATGTAGGTGGACTAAAACCAACTATCAGGGTTCTTTTTTTTTTTTGTATTTTCAGTTTATTTTATTTTTTTTAATTTTTATTTTATTGAAATACAAATGTCAATCAGACAATTTTAAGACACCTTAACCATACAGATTCGATAAATTAATACACTGCAAACTGTTTTCATAACGTTTTCGTATTGTACAAGGTGCATACATAATACATTTACAGATATTATTTTAGCAGATATCTCTTATCAGTGAATTAAGAGTGTAGCTGCTTACTTATTTTTTTATACCTGAATTATATCAAAAATTCAATAATTATTTACCTAGTGGATGACCATAGTACTAAAAGCCGACATAATATCCTGTCCAACCACCATTAGTGCAGATCTTGCCTCTCATAGAATTATGTAGAAGCACAGCGTTATCT
>PVKA01008276.1:58775-73788 GCA_004027165.1 Ctenomys sociabilis | reverse complement strand
TCAATAACAGAATAATTGCCGGGCGTGGTGGCGCATGCCTGTAATCCCAGCACTCGGGAGGCTGAGGCAGGAGGATTGTTGTGAGTTTGAGACCAGCCTGAGCTACAAAGTGAGCTTAAAGCCAGCCTGAACTGCATAGTGAGACCCTGTCTCAAAAAGACAAAAAAAAAAAAAAAAAAAAAAAAAAAAAAAAAAAAAACAGAACAATTATACTATACTGTATTAGAAGTTACATGAATGTGATCTCTCTCAAATTTATTCTGTTTTATATTATATTGCAGATTTTAATAACTTCAGTGTATGGTTTTCCTTTACTTTATTAAGTCAAGAAGTTTCACTCAAAGGAAGTGTTTTATGGCTTCTCTCTGGGGAAGGGATTGCTTGCACTGTTGCTCTTGAGGGTTGGGGCCATGATTAAGCAGAGCATGTGTCGCTTGGACACAGCCCTGTGATTAGGTCACTGAAACTGCTTAGTGACAAAGGGACAGGGAAGGTCTCAGTGCGGGCATGCTCAAAACAGGATCTCACCATATTGCTCAGTGTGGGCACGCAAGCTAAAACTTAGGAACTGCTTCTTTCTGGAGTTTGCCTGTTTTAGAAAATGTGGTGAGGGCAGGGAGGCCACCAGGGCCACCCCCGCCAGCTGATGCTGCCCCAGCGTCTGCTCCTTGCCCATCCTCTGCTCAGCCCCCTTGGTCCCTAAGGGACTGCTTTGAACCTGCCATGGGTCCCAGTGACGTTTGATACTACTTGGTGGCCACTGTCAGCTGTCACCTATGTGGAGTGCTCCAGCTGTTCTTCCTGCTGGCCCTGCTCAAACCTTGGCTAACAGCAGCCCAGCTTTCCTACTTAGGGTGCCCTGGTTTTCAAACCTGGCTTTCTCCTTTCTTCCTAGACTCCTTTGGATTTTAACATCAAATCTGTAAGTCTGCATCCCCTTACTTCCCATAGCCACAGACACTCAGACCCTCCTGTCTTCTGCTCCCCAAGTGTCCTGGGTCTGGGTGTTCCCCACAGCTCCCTGCTTTTGGCCCTGATTCCCTCCCCTGTAATACGCACTTCCTGCACATTATGGTCACTTTGTCTCCAGAATATCTTGCAGTTGCTTGTGGTCCACAGAGAAGACGGCCACCTTTTCCTTGTGGCCCGCATCTTTTGTGACCTCATGTTGGTCTATCCCTATAGCCTTACTTCCTCCTGTTTCCTTTGTGGTGCCCTTGGAGCTACAAGTAGCCACTGGCCAGGGTTTTGCTAGGTAATCAGGAAATTGCTAGGTATCAGGGTGTGGTGGTATGTCCTTATAACCCCTGCACTCAGGAGACTGAGGCGGGAGGATTGCTACAAATTTGAGACCAACCTGGGATACACAGCAAGTTTAAGCCCAACTTGATCTATATATCGAGAACCTGTCTCAAAAAAAAAAAAAAAAAAAAAAAAAAAAAAAAA
Source organism: Ctenomys sociabilis (assembly GCA_004027165.1). Classification (NCBI taxonomy): domain Eukaryota; kingdom Metazoa; phylum Chordata; class Mammalia; order Rodentia; family Ctenomyidae; genus Ctenomys; species Ctenomys sociabilis. The sequence goes on along the minus strand of PVKA01008276.1, from coordinate 72,342 downwards.
AAAAAAAAAAAAAAAAAAAAAAAAAAAAAAAAAAAAGACAAGACCCTTCTCCAAAGAAGGACATATTAGAAGGCAGTGGGGTTAGGAACCCAAAACTAAAATATCTTTAGAGTAGATAGCAGAGGACACAATTCGGCCAACAATGTTGAAACAGACTCTAAGTCCCTGAGCTGAATGCACCAGGTTTTGGGGTCACCTGTGGTGAGAGAGTAGGGGAAGCAGGACCATCAGAAGCACCAGCTGCTAGTAATTTGACCTTGGGGCCTGGCTTCTTGTGAAGGATTGAGGGCCAGTGAATGGGTGTGAATGCTGGCAGCTGGGAGGGGCCCTGGGCTTCCAGGCTCTGGGCCAGCGCAGATTCTTGGAACCCAGTTTTGAGTCTAGCTGCCAGGCATGCATCCTGCAGCTGGAGCACTGGAGCAGTGCGCCACCTTCCCTGGGGACAGGGCTTGTACACTTGGGACCAAGTAGGGCAAGTGAGATCTGAGCACTGGAGGTCATGGGCACCACGGATCCTGTCATATGTGACAGCCTGTCCCCCATCTTTGGTGGCAACCCAAAGCTCAGAGCTGAGGAAGTTTGTGTTATGTACAAAGCTGAGACAGAGCCCAACACATGGGTGAAGTGGGCCGGTGCTTGCTGCTGCCCACCATGGGAGAAGCGCACATTCCTGGACCATGCTGAGAAGTGATGAATCCCTGTTCTGCTCTTCTGAGATGAGACCTTGCATGTTCATGCATGTCTGGGTCATTCTGTGGACATGCTCACACATACAACTTCAGGGCTGGAAAATGTGGCTGGCAGCTCTAGAAGCATAGGGTATGGATCAATCCTTAAAGCCTGCGGCCGTGTCTATTGGGTCTAGCACTGCCTGCTCTGTGGGCTCTGCTCCCATCTGCGTCTTTTGAGCTCCATTTCCAGCCTTTGTGGCTGCCTGGATGCTGGGTGTTGTGCTGACCACAGAGCAGCGCTGCCCAAGGTTTCCACACTACCCAGGCTGGCCTCTTTCCTTTGCTTCCAATTTCCAGACCCAGGGTATGCAATTGTTGATAAATTTATATTTCTTACACTTAAAATAGGAAAGAGGGGAAGAAGAGGAGGAGGAGGAGGCCTTGGTAAATGTCATCCCAAAATGGAAAGCTACCCAGATCACAGATCTGGCTCTGTGGACCCCGACCCTCCAGGAGAAGCCGCCTCCCTCAGAGGAACCTGGCCCAGAAGACACGCTCAGAACAGAGGGTAGGCTGCACTCTGGCTGTCACAGTCCTGAGTGTCCACATCCTGCTCCTGCTGGTGCACTCCAGGGAAGGGTCTCTGGGCAGCACTGCTCTAAGAGGTCAGCCACTCCTGGCTTTCAGAAAGTCCAAGGAGTGGTCAATAGAGGAAAGCCCAGCCTGACATTCATTCACCCACCACTCATGTGATTTCTAGAAGGATTTCTAGCAGGCCTTTGTGACCTTGGAGAGCTCAAGCTTCCTGGGTCTGTGCCTGGTATGGGGACTTGGGCTGGGCCCCTCCCATCTGCCACAGAGCTCTCCCCAGAGGCTGGTAACATGTCCCAGAAAGTTGAAGCAGGTGCCACTGGGTGACATTCCTTCCACTGAAAGTGGCCAAAAGACAAAGCAAGTAGGCCTGTGTGGAGTGACATTCATTTGCCCATCACTCATGTGATTTCTAGAACCAGTGAGCATGGGATCTGCCATGCAGACCTGGCCACCCTCACTGTCCTCTGAAGACCCTCCCTACCTGTCACCAATAGTCACTGGCTGGTCACTGTAACAGAGCAGAAATGTGGAGGCTGGGCTTGGGTTGGAGGTCCCTGCTCTTAGGAGGAAGGCAGTGGTGCTGGGCGGGCTGGGGCCACACAGCTGTGCCAGTATCCTGTCTCATCTCCTAAATGTCACAGAGACAGAGGAGGAAGACCAAGCTCTGTCTGAAGGAGGATTTGATGGTGAGCTGGACCTGCGGCCAGGAGAGGATGATGCAGATGCCTGGGAGTACAGTTATGAAGAGGACCAGGGTAAGAACCATGGCCTTGTGGCTCTGAGACTGGGCTTGCGCCCCACAGGCAGGGAGAAGTGGGATCCCCTCCTTCCTCCCACACTACCTGGCCTGGTCCAGGACCTGAGTAGCTGCAGAAGCCTGAGGGAGCCGGGCCCCCGGCATGGACCAATTGTCCAGTGTGGCCTCCTGTGGGCCTGGCCTTGGCCCAGCAGCTGCTGTGCAGTGATGCTGTGACTCAGGGGGCCCTGAGAATGGGGGGCCGTCTGGAATGGTGATGCGAGGTAGCCTCCTGTTGTTCACTTGTTTCTCCTCAGCAAACTTGGGCTTCGATGAAGAGGATGGGATACAGGGAGAGCTGCAGGACTAGTCAGTCAGAGAGCATGGATCGCCCTGAGCTAGCCCAGCAGCTACGGACCCTTCTCCTTTGTTTGTTAGGTCAATTTATGATTGCAAATAAACCCCTCCAAAGTCCTCATTTCCAGAATATCTGCTGCTATGTGTCCTGTTTTATTTAAACATCTTTTCTACCTCTAAAGATGTATATTAGAGCATGTTAATGACACGGAAGGATTACCTTGCTGCCGGGAGGGTGCATGTGCATCACCCAGCTTCCTTCTCCTCTCTCCCCACACCCCCATCTCTGGGTCCTCTCCCCACTTGCCAAGCTCTGCCTTCTTCTTTCCTATTGTCTTTTATTCTGCTCTGTGTTTGTACTTTGAGTTTGTGATCTCTAACCTTCTGTGTCTGATTTGTTGCACAGTGGGCGTCCAGGTGCGCCAGTTTCCCTCCAGATGGCTCCAGTGTCCCCTTCCTTACAGCAGAGCAGTGCTCCATGGTACAGGAGTCCTTAAGTACTTCTCTCCTCCATGTATTTTTTTGGCCAATGAATGCCTCTTGTGGTGACAATATTGCGATGTTTATTATAGGGACATATGGTAGTTGTCATGTTTCTTCAGTGTGGTTTTTATTAGTTATTGATAGTAGAGGGGCATGTCATGCCACATGCAGACAGGTCCGTCCTCTGCTGGATGACTGTCTACTAAAAACAGGTGTCCAGCTGTGCCTCTGTGCATGTCGTCCTCATCAGAAGTCACATTTGCTGAGAACCTCCCTGCACAGTGGTGGCGGAGAGGAGTCCCGGGCTGCTCCCTGCTCAGGGAGGTTTTCTGTATGTCATACTTCATCCAAAGTTTCTGTGCTTCGAGCCATGGCAGGGCAGGTGGGGTGGATGATTCAGGGAACACGCAGTCCACATATGGGCCCCTGGACCTTGTGGTGGGCAGTGGCTATTGCTGGCCATTGCACACTGGTCTGGGGCAGGCAGGCTTCTCAGCCTTCCCTGAGCCTCATCCCATCAGAATTTGTCTAGGTTCTGGGTTCCTCTAGGCACTCAGGTGAGAAGTGCTCTCCTCTGTGGGTGGAACCCTGCTCTGGGGGATGGCAGGTAAGTTGTTTCTCTACCCCATCTCCCCTGTCTTGGGTTGAATGCAAGCCACATTGGACAGTGGCATTGGTGACTATAGAGGGTAAGACTTATTGTTCCTTTGGTGTTTGGTCAAATTTGTCTTAAAGTTGAGTTTGTCAAGGGGGTTAACTTTGTCCACCCCTGGTATCCTTTGCACATCTCAAAGGCTCTTCTCAACCATTAAATTAATACCTTAAATTTGTTTGCTGTATTAATTTTAACAGACAGTCTTTTTTTTTTTTTTCTTTTCATTGGGGGTGTGATAGGTCTTACTATGCAGTTCAGGTCAACCTTGAACTATCTGTTTAGGATGGGCTGGCCTCAAACTTGTGGAGATACTTCTGCCTTAGGCTTCCAAGTGCTGGGATTACAGACTTGCACCTGAAAGAAGGTACTTTTTGTTTTTGCTTTTTTTTTTTTTTTTTTTTAAAGAGAGACAATAAAGCTTGTTTAAAAATCAGAATTTGTTCAATACTAACAGTTTTTGTTAGAACAAAAAAGAACAATACTAAATTGAGGCATTTCAAATAACCAACTTAGTATTAGCTAAATAGATAGCTAAAATATTTTATTTAGTCAGTATTTTTTTTGCTGACTCAGCCCTCCCTGAGAGCAGGGCTGGTGTGGCATGTGATGCCGGGGATTGAACTGAGGTCCCCTGCACCTGCATAAGCTTGCCTAAGTAGGCACTTTAGACCACTGAGCTATCTCACTGGCCCTATTTAGCCAATTTTTATTCTTTGCCTGTAAAATATATTTTTATCTAAACATTGAGTAAGAAAGGAGGGAAAAAACTACTGGACAGTCTCCCCCAATTTTTTCTCTTTTTCTCTCACCAGGGGTGGGGGTGATTGCTTGAATTATTTCATTGGCTTTGAGCTGGGAATTTCAACTTAATGAGTTAAATTTTCATTCTCATAACATCTAACCCAAGCATAGAGGGTGTGTGTGTGTGTGTGTGTGTGTGTGTGCGCGTGTGCGTGTGCGTGTGCGTGTGTGTGTGTGTGTATGTGTGCAGGTAGTGCATATGCGTACACCTACTCTCCTAACATTGTGTAACATCTGCATAGTACATACATCTTACTGACAAAGAAAATGAAGACCTGGAAAAGTGAGGCATTCTTGTCTTTAGAAAGCATGCTCACAACCATCAGATTGTGTCTAAAATCAGCTGTCACACGGAAGCCATCCACGCTGCGCTCTAGGATGTTTAAACTATGAAAGCCCACAGTACTTGTGTTTGCCTAGTTTTTTAAAAAACATTTAAAAATACCAGAGTGGTGGAGAAAAGAATAAAACACCACTAACTTATCCTAGGAGAGCCACGGAACACACTGTGAGCAGCACTGAGCTAATTAGAGGTGTGTGGTGTCTATGTGTCCCCAGGAGGGTCTCTCCTCAGGATGCCAGGTTGCATCTAGAGTCCTGGTCTGAGGTCTGAGCAGAAGTCGCTTCCTTCTCTTCAGTGTGCCCTTGTGCTTTGGGCAGCATAGAGTGGCTCCTGGGCAGGGCTGGCTGCATTTCACGGCTTTTCTGTAAGAGCGGCTGGTCTGGCTGAGGAGCACCCAGCTCTCAGAGGCTTGGACCCCCACAAAGGATGTCAACTGTCTCATTAATAATTTTTATATTATTTCTTGCTGACACAATACTTTGAGTATATCCAGCTCAAGAAAAATGCATTCCTGAAGTTAATCTTCCAGCTTCTTTCCCCTTTCTCAACATGGCTACAGGAAGAGGTAGGATTCCCTTGAACTCCTGGCCCTGTTCTCACTGGGATCCAGATGGAGCAGCTTTCCCAGGTGGGAAGGAACTGCTCCCCTGTCCCTCAGAGGCCCCCACAGAAGAGACTGCAGCTTTGGGGGCCTGCAGACTCAGGGCGTGGGTATCCAAAGAACTTCTTTCTGAGTGTTAGAGCCAGAGCTTGGGTGTAAATCCCAAGCAGAGGCCTGCATCTCAGTGGTGCCAGCTGGAGAGGGTGGTGAGGACCAAGTTCCTGGTTCTCTTCACTCTCCTCTCAAATGGAGCCATACATCAGACCCAAGTCACATAAACAGAGGATTTTGTGTGACCGGTGCCACAGGGAGGGCGACAGCTGCACTCTCCATTTCTCTGGCTCGCAGCCCTGTCCTGCCAACACCAGCTGCGGAGACTCGGACTGCAGACCAGACAGGGAGATATCGCCTCCTGACCACCAGGGGGCACTGTGGCCATGGCTGTGGCCGTGGTCTAGCCCATGGCTGGGTCTGGAGCCAGGTAGGTCTGTCTGACACAGTATCTCCATCATGAGCTCAGCTCTGTGTACGTTCCGGCATCACACCCCTACGTGCCAGGCACTGCTCTGGCTCCAAAGATGTCAGTCCAGCGTGGGGCCTGTGTCCCAGCCTCTTCCATAACCTTGCCTCTCTTACGTGGGGAACCGCACAAGGAAACATGTCACGGGGGGTTTGTCGAATGAATACATGAGTATATCCTATGAAGGAACAAGTGGGTTTTTCCTGACCACAGGGCTTTACCTTCCCAGAAGCCTCTGAGCTTCAGGATAAGGACTTTTGAAAGAGCCCAGGGCAGGTGGGGACTGTAGGAACTGGAAATGCCTGTATTCCACTTGCCAGGCAGGAGCTAGGCACTTCAGCTCGAGCCGCCCCATCTCACCACTGCCCCGGGAGGCAGGGGCAGCCAAGAGCTAAGGCCCTTATCTGGTCCCTTGCGCCACTGCATGCATCGCTAATCAAGCCCGCATCCTCCATGGCTCAACACTGACTAGCGGCCACTGTAAGTGGTCAGCATCAGAGCCTCTGGGGACGGTGTGTGCCTGTGAATGATCCTGTCTGCACGTGTGGCTGTGGCTGAGAGGCATGGTGGGTCAGTCTGCCAGCTTCTCAGCAGGGCCTTCTCTAGGTCTTTTTGACTTAGTTTATTTTTTGAACTGTAAGTCGTTTGCACGGTCGAAGGTAAGCCCCTGTGCAGGGCCTGCTCAGGAGCCCCACTTCCATCCCCATCTCCCCAGTGTTTTCCCTGCCCCTGTGGGGTCCTGTCCTGCTTCATTCTGCTTTGTCTTCACACTGATCTGGGGGCGGTGCTGGTGAGAGTGCTGAGGTTCTCATGGGCTCATGCCCCGCCTGTTCATGGCGCTGAATGATCTTACATGGCATGTGCAGCACGGTCTGTGTAAGGACCCCTTGATGCACACTGGCTGGGCCTCGACTCCTCAGGGGGGAATCGAGAGCGGGAGAGGCCAGCAGAGCCGTCCCCAGAGCCTGCACCCTCACAAGGCTCCCAGTACCATAAAAATGAGCCAACTAGCCCCTAGGTGACAAGTGGGCTGACCTGCAGGTGCAGAACAGAAGGCTGCTTTGGGCGCATGGGGTCCCTGAGGACAGGAGAGCCATCAGGAAGAGCTGGCTGGACTGGATCTGTGGAACTGTGAGCTGAGTAATCCTTGGAGCAGGGATGTCCCTGGGGTCTGGTGGGTGCGGTCACACAGAAGGCACTGCCCACCCCTCAGGTCTGAGAGCCTGGTGTTTTCCAGGAAGGACCTGCTGGGCACCTGCAGCGTCACCTCCCACAGCCATGGCTGCCTTACTGTGCTGTGACGCTGAAGGGGGCAACACCTGCCTTTGCAATCTGTGGTGTGACAGGGTTGAGGCCTGCACCTGGCTATGGGGATGGGAGAGGCATCTGGAGGCCAGGAGGATGCTGTGGGGAGCCCCTGTCCACCCCTGGAACAGATCCTCCCAAGCCAGAGCTGTGGCTGGTGTCACACCTGCACTCGCTTCCCTTCTCTTGCTTCCCCTTGGGCCATGCCCTTTGGTCAGTCAGGTCTGCAGTCTGCAGCCTTTCCCCTGGAAAAATAGGAGCCAGAAAGGGGGTACACCCAGGTCAGGGTGTCTGCAGTCCTCACTCTTAGCACTAGGGGGAGCAGAGGCACGGTGGGCACTTGGGACTCCCAGTCCTAGGACTGAGCTGTGACTTCCATGGTGAAAATGACTTTTTTTTTTTTAAATATATTTTTTTTAGCACTGAGGCTTGAACCCAAGGCCTTTCCACTGAGGTATACCCTCAGCCCTTTTTTTAAAAAAAAAATATATATAATTTATTTATTTTAATATATACATACATATATATAAATAAATATAAATATATATATATTTATAAAATAATATATATATTTATAAATATTTATTTATTTTTTTCTTTTGAGACAAGCTCTCACTAAGTCACCAAGCTGCTTCAGCAGGGATGAAACTTGTGATCCTCCTGCCTCAGCCTCCCAGAGTGCTGGAATGAGAGGTGTGTGCCACCACATGAAAGGGATTTTCTTGTGCTATTAAGGACCTGGAGGTGACAGAGGACCCTGGATTCTGGAGCCCTGTGTTACCTTGAGAGTCCTTGGGAGAGGGAGGCAGGAGGTAACATGAGGGATGGTGGAAGGAGAGGAACAGAGAGGTCCGGGAGGCTGCGCTCTCCTGGCCTGGGTTGGAGGAGGGATTGTGAGCCAGCGACTGTGGTTGCCTCCCAAGGAAAAGGGTTCTGTCCAGAGCCTTAGGGGACCCTGTTACCCCTGTTCCAGGGGTCCTGATGGAGACTCAGGCGAGTGAGTCTGTGAGCGGTAAAGGCATTGCATAGCTGCCCATCGTGCTAAGGATGTGACGATTTGTTAGAAAGCACTGACTGCCAGGTGCTCTGCTCTCATCAGTAATAGCTTTGGTACTATTTTATTGATAATTGCACCTCCCATTACCTGTGTTTATCAAAATAGAAAAGGGACAGATGACCAGAGTCCCACAGTCAACACAGGGGAGGTGGACAGACCCTTCTCTCTGTGTGTGGGAAAGGCAGCTGCAGCTCCTGAAAGCCTGGATCCTGGGTCCTTATCTTCCTTCAGTTACGGCCCTGGCTCCTGTCACAGGTTGTAGCACTCAAGTCACCTTGTGACACCTGGCTCTGGATCTTCCCTGCATCTCTGCAGTCCAGTTGGCTGCCTGAAGCAAGTAGCAGGGGTCTCTGATGCCGAAGTGCTCTGTGCTTCTGTCACACGGCCAGGGCAGGGTTGCCTCGTGATGAGGCCTGCTGGTGAGGAGGTGGCTCAGCTTGCAGGGATCCAGTTCCTCCAGTTGAATGCCGGGTTGGCCCCGTGTGTGAGAGTCCTTGCGGGTGGGCTGGCCAACTCCCACCTCCCTCCCTCTCTGCTCTCTTCACAGAAGCACATGCCCAGGGCAGGGATCTAGAACAGAACATGAAGTCCCTTAGCTGTGTCACTCCTGTCATCCCATCACTCAGGTTGGGACTAGAGAGTGGAAAGCCAGGGGCAGGTGTTCCCAAGGTACACCATTGTCACCTTTTCCTCATTGGATGTCTACACCAGCAGGGCCCAACACCCGGGTGATCTGCAGCTTGCTGTGACACAGCAGGCAGGACCCTGGCCCCTTCCACACCTGTACCCCCTTGTGGCCCTGAGGAAGAACCAAGCCTCACCCAAATCACTCACTCCTTCCTGGATTGTTTTTCCTGCCACTTGGGCAACAAGGAATTATAACACAAGCTGGAGTTTTACAACCTTCTGTGTCCCCTAAGCCCCCAGCCCCTACCAAGGCTCTGCTCTGAACAGCAGCCCGGCTGTATACCCTCAGGGGTGAGGTCATGTTGGACCCTAGTCTGCATTCTGAGAAGGAAGTGTGGTAGCCTGTCCCTTTGCAATGGTTGACCTTGGATACCAGTGATATGAGGACAAACACACCTTTCTCACCAGCTGAACGAAGTCCCCGCAGTCCCGGGGTGGGAGCCCGAGGAGAGGCCGGGTGCAAGAGTCCAGAGCCGAGCCATGGCTCACAATGAGGATGGTGCCCGCTGTGGACAAAACACTTCAAAGTCAAAGTGGCCACAGAGAAAGTCTTGAGCCCCATGACCTCTGAGTGAGATACATCCTTGGCCCTTTTATCTTTTATCTTTTTTTTTTTTTTTTTGCAGAGCCGGGGATTGGACTCAGATCCTTGTGCTTGCCAGGGAAGCACTTATTCTACTGAGCCATCTCACCGGCCCCATCTTTTATCTTGAGACAGAGTCTAGTTACAGTCACTAAATTGCCCAGACTGGGCTTGAACTTGCAATCCTCCTGGCTCAGCTTCTCAGAGTGCTGGGATTACGAGGTAGAACTCACTGCTTACTAGTCCAGGGGTTCTCCAAGTTGCTGGGGTGGAGTTGCCTTTGTAGCACCCCACAGCAGGAAGCAGGTGGGCTCATTCGCTCTGGTGTTGTGCATTAATTTTCAGAGTGCACGCCCCTCTCTGAGTAGGGTGTTGGGGTGCATCTCCTGGCTGCCAGCCCAGGGATAGGGTAAAGGGTGATCTGAGCCACCAGCTCCTTGTTGGCACGGCCTGGGTGCTGTTGGCCAGAGATAAGGGGGGAAGTGATTGTCACCTAGGCCAATCACATAGCTTCCATCCCAGAATTGTATCTCAGCTACTGTGGCCTCAGAGATAGGACCCTCAGTTGGTTCGAGGGAAGGGCCAGGGACCAGGGGCCAATCCCTCCCTGGAGGTGACCCCCAACTCCAGACTGCTCCCACCCAAGAGGGTGGGCACTCACGCTCCTGTGGGCAGGCGCCCAGGATCCGCTCCATGCTGCGTGCACAGCGATCTGCATACTGGGTGTAGCTCTCGGCAGGCAGGAGGGAGGAGAGTGGAAATGCAGGCCTGGAAGGAGGAGAGGGTGGCTGTGCCCTGGCTCCTCCAGGGGACCAGGGCTGCAGGCTGGGGCAGCTGGGAGGAGAAGCCCCTTCTGGGAGGGATGAGCCTGCTTCAGGCCCAGCCTGTGTCTGCATCAAGCCCAGCAGGAACAGGTAGAGGAGGACCCTGATGTGCTCCAGGACCTCACCTCCCCAGGGCTGGGCTGAGTTCTGTGATGTCCTTGAAGGTCAATTTTAACATCCCCAATGCTGCAGGTGACACCTGATCACCTGCTGCTGTCACTAGGACCCCTGCCAGGCTCAGCAAAGCCCCCCCTCCTGGATCCCCCATCCCTTGCCCCCGTCCCTTGCTCTCCATCCCTTCTCCCTCCTAGCTTTTGCAAGTGTTACACATTTCCTGGATCAAGAACTAGAAGATGGTTATCCCGGAGAGCCAAGAGGTGCTACCTGTAGTTGGGGTCCACGGTGAAGCCTGCCTCTTTCAGCTCTGCCTGTGTCATGAAGCTCGGGTTGTCTCTGCCCATTTCCCACTTTGTCCACTCGAAGATCCCGGGCTCTATTCTTATCTTCATTGTTTTCTCAAGTTTGAGTTCTGGATTCCACCACAGTTGTTTATCACAGTCATGTAAATATGACTCTTCCCAACTAGATCTGACCTACATACAGATCTAAATAATATCTCTCAAAAAATATGGTCTTTTCCTTAGTGAATACTATACTGTTATGCACAGCTGTGACATTTCTGAGGCCAGTGCTGTCATGCACTTAGAGCAGGACATTTTGTCTGGCCAGCAGGGATATCTCCCTGGGCTGGGGAGGTATCACAGACCACCCTGGGCTCATCCTGACCCCCACTACAACACAACATCCAAATTGTCATCATGGGTCTCACCCTGAGGATCTAGTCTGCCACAGGGGATGTCAGGGACCAAAAACCCCATTCTGATAGAGTTGTATATTTGGGTCAAGGTAGGAGTTCTAGCTCTCGGGTTTTGAAGGCCCCTGTTCAGGTGTTTACACACCTGGCTGAGGAGCCGCAGGTGAGCCTCAGCCACACTGGCTCCTACTACTCTGACAACCCTGGCATGTCAGAAACAGCAGCAGGGGGTGCTCCTGCCAGCAGCTCTTGCAGGTTGGCTCTTCATTGGCTGTGGCCAGCTGGTGGCTGGCTGGTGGCTACTCACTGCAGGCCATCAGTTACCCCTTCTCTTCCCCTCTCTCCCTGTGGAGAACAGCCCAGACATCATGGCCACAGGCAAAGATCATCAGAGTCTCACCCACCTTCCAGAATGTGGTTGGCTGTCTGCACACAGCGGAGCGCTGGTGAGGAGAAGACAGCAGTGATTCTGACGCCACTGTCCAGGAGCGAGTTCCCTGTAAAACAGCAGTTGGGAGGCACACTAGGAATTGTACCCCAGGACAGGGAGGCTAAGGTTCCCTTCTACCCTGGGGTGGGTAGAACCTGCTCTGCTGATTCTAAGATATCACAGTGTACAGGGAGAGGACCTGGGGCACTGGCTGAGCCAGGTGGGCCCACAAAGAGTGAAGATTTCCTCCAGAAGAGGATTTGGAGGGATCTGAAGCAAGAGACATTTGGCAGGTGAGAAATCCTCCATTATTATCTAAAAAGACAGAAGGGCCTGTGTGTCAGGGATGTGGGTTTCCCAGGAAGAGAGTGGTCCAGCTGACACTGCAGGGTGAGGAACCGCCCTAGTCGTGGGTCCCTAACTGTCTGATGGACCTAGTTCCTGAGCTCTCCAGAGGGGGCTGCCCTCAGCTGATCTAAGGTTCCCTGACTTCTTTTTTTTTTTTTTTTTTTTTGTCTTTTTGAGACAGGGTCTCACTATGCAGTTCAGGCTGGCCTTAAGCTCACTTTGTAGCTCAAGCTGGTCTTGAACTCACAACAATCCTCCTGCCTCAGCCTCCCAAGTGCTGGGATTACAGGCATGCGCCACCACGCCCGGCTTGGTTCCCTGACTTCTACCCTGGGGTGGGTAGAAGCTGCTCTCCTGACTCTAAGTGTCTCCTGACACTCCATCACAGTGTACAGGGAGATGACCTGGGGCATGAGCTGAGCCAGGTGGGCCCATGAAGAGTAGAGGGGCCTTGAAACCCTTGGGCAGAGTCACTGAAGGGATGTGGCTTAAATCACACCCTTGGTGCATGGAGTGGCTGTTGATTTTTCCCTCCCTTTCTTCTGTCTTTCCTCTTTCTCAATCATCTGTCCCTGGGGCAGACCTCTGTATGTCTGTTTCCCGGCTCTGTGACCTTGGGTGACCTCTCTGTGCTGGACTTTCTCATCAGCATAGTGGAGAAATTGCTCACACTGATGGCAAAGGATGAGTGCCAAGATTATTGTCATCTATAAAGCCATGATTATTGTCATCTCCCACAAGATGGCCCCACATACCTGCAAGTCTGGCCTGGAATGATCCACAGGATGACAGAGGCGGATCACATTCAAAGTCTCTGAGTCCGCTGCTCCGTCTGGGCAGACAGCGAGGGAAGTTCAGGTCTGGCCTGTAGTATTTCCCTAAAGCAGAGGTGAGCATCAGATGTCCTGGCGAATCATATTAACACATACTGGTCTCCTCAGCCCCCCTGCCATGGGATCCACACCTCAGGCAAGTTACAATGGCAGCTGTCACCAACTGTGTCCCTGGATGTGCTGTGTAATATGGATTGAACCCAAAGAGCTAAGGCAGCTTTGCCATGCAAGAAGCCACTGCTCAATCACAGAGCCCCAGGGACCAAAACCCACTTTGTCTTACAGCCTTCATGATAGTCACCCCACAGCAAGGAGCCCAGTGGAACCCACGTGTCTCCGTGGCAGCTGATGGGGTAGGAGCCTAAGTTGGTGTCTGTTCCTGGACAGATCATGTTTAGCTGCCTGTAGGGACAACACACAGATAGCTGGAAGTTGCTTGTAGGGGGCAAGATTCAGCCAGTGCCTGGAAGGCAGGCAGAGGCACAGCACCTTTCGTTTTGTGTTTGACCCTTAGCTCTAAGACCTATTAGTCTGGGCTCAAGCCCTGACACAAGCAGCCAACAGCTGTGATTGGGAACAAATGCTTCCCTTTTCTTAAGAGCAAAAAGGTGAAAGAATTGCTCCCATGCATTACTGAGTTAAAGCCCAGAGCCAAGGTCTGGCTTAGGCAGGTGGCCCATGAGTAAATCATAGCGCTGCAAGCTAAGCTCCCAGCATGCTAGGAGGCTGAGGCAGGGGATTGCAAGTTTATTTTTATTTATTTATTTATTTATTTTTTTTGTCTTTTTGAGACAGGGTCTCACTATGCAGTTCAGGCTGGCCTTGAGCTCACTTTGTAGCTCAGGCTGGTCTCGAACTCACAACAATCCACCTGCCTCAGCCTCCCGAGTGCTGGGATTACAGGCATGCACCACCACACCCGGCT
>PVKA01008276.1:0-58675 GCA_004027165.1 Ctenomys sociabilis | reverse complement strand
AATAGTAGGAACTGCTACTTTCTGTCATCTTTGCAGGGGGCACTGCCACACCATGCAACTATGTATTCCAGCTTCCCATAGAGCTCCTGAGTGAGCCCACAGCTCCTGTGGTCCAGCGGACACTGCAACTCAGCCACTGTGGGGGGTGGGGCCAGGGCTTTCACTCCAGGACCCAAGCTCACTCTACATCCTGCCTACCGTCTGGCGTGGAGCACTGTCGCAGCCAGCACTTCCCGAAGACCTGGTCCACTCGCTCCCCATGGCGCACCACCAGCACACTCCTCCTCGCAATTGTAGCCTGCGTGGGAAGCCAGAGCCTCTTAGAGATGAATCAGATTAACCCAGCAGCACCTGTCCACCTGGTCATTGGCCACTGCCCTGGAGACCCAGCCCTCTTTTGACCCAGTCACTACAGTGACCGGAACTTCTTATTTCCTATGCAAGAGAGCATCCCAGAAATGAAAGTGAAAGGTTGGCTCACACTGTCACCCAGCAATTGCTCTCTTCCAAAACTGTGTACCTCTGCAGAGATATTTTGGGACAGTATCTCCATCCATCCTTATGTTATTACTATATATTTCCTGTCTACTTATCTGTCTACATATCTACCTGTCCATCCATGTATATTCCACTTATTGTCTCTTATGAGCAGTCTTCTTTTTCCAAGGAGGCCTCCAGGACCACATCTTATATAGAAAAGTTTTGTTTAGAACCAGCTTATACTCTCTTGTGCTTTAGACCATTTCTAAATGACTTATTACACCTAACACAACATGTACTATACATTGCTTGTGGAAAAATGCAAAGAACAGAGTCTATACATGCCCAGTATCAATGTACTAGTTTGGATGGTGAATGTCCCAAATAGGTCATGGGTTGAAGGCTTGGTCCCAGCCTGGGATGCTCCTGGACAGGTCTGGAGCACTTAAGAGGGAGGAGCCTGGTGGAAGGAAGTGAGGTGTGTTCTTGAAGGGGATGTGAGTCTCCTTCTCCCTCTCTCTTCCTCCACATCTTTCCTTTGCTGTGTTTCCTGGCTGTCACCATGTTATGCATGGTGCCGTATGTCATACACCCAGAGAAACAGGGCTAAGAAACCTTTTGGACTCAAACCTCTAAAACTATGATCAGGGGACTGTCTTTTAAAGTTGATTATCTGAGGTGTTTTGTCACAGTAATGGAAAGATCACTGCTACAAGGTGGAAATTTTTGCATATTTTTGGTCCACAATTGTATGACTCAGTAGGCAGAGAAGCTGTGACAGTAGAACTGATTGTGCTTTATTCAGATTTTTCTCAGTCCCTGGGTGTGCCAGGACTTGAGGGCTGGAGACTGAGACAGCCAGGGTACAGCAGAGCAGCTGTTGGCTGCAGAGCCTCATGTACAAGCTGGAACCCTTTGGGTAGGTTCTGAGGTCCACATCTCCCTGGGGGCATTGTGGCTAGCTCACATCATCTGGAAGATGTGCCCAGCCCCAGGCTCAGACATATGGGGACTGTTCTAGGGACAGATGTGCATACCTCACCTCCACACAGGCCCAGTGCGCTGCCCATGACCCTGAGGACTCAAGCCATTGCTGTTCCTGTGACACAGCTCCAGAAGACAACTGACAGACAGACTGAGGGGCAGCCCACACCCCTCCCCCAAGACCCATGTATCTCCTTGGAACCAATGGGCAAACATAGAAAGGTGCTTTGTACAGAGGACAAGGATAGAGTGGACAGCCAATGGAGGATCAAGGAGTTCTTGGGAAGACAGGACTTGGCCATGCTCCAGCTGAAGTCATCAGGATGGGCAGGGCCAGGTGTCACGGCAGGGGGCAGTCCAGTGTGCTTTGCTTGCTTCTGTTCCAGCTTTGGCAACACACTCTGAGGTTCAAACCCAAGAGCTTGGGTTTCTGGCATCTTTTTGCTGAGCTGAGGAGAGGTGCTCTTCCTTAGCTTAAGCCATGCAGCAGCCTCCTACTGCTTTCTGACTTCCCCTAAATCCTAGAGAGGAAAATGCAGTGCCTTTAACATCTGCAGATCACACCAGATCACGTTTGCTTCTGTGAACAGTGATGGAGCCGGCAGGAAGATTCTCCCTGCACTGGCGTCCTTGGATTGGAAAGCAGCTGATGATCACTGGACAGGAGAAGGCCTGAGAACAGAGAGGCTATATTGGCCTCCCGGGTGCTCCAGGGATCAGCACCAAGGAGAGCTCCAGATGCCTCCATCAACCCAGGCTGACCTGGACAAAGGCCATTCCAGCTGCCTTGTGGACCAGATGTTCTTGGTGATTCCACTACTTGTGGCAGGTACAGGGACCACAAAGTCTGTGAGCACAGAGGACACTCTGAGTCTGCATACACAAACTTGGAGGCCTAGTTTTTTGAGTAGGGCTGGGCAGGTGCTTTGAGTGGAGATGAGGGCCCAGCTCCAGGGCCCAGCTCTGAGGGTAACTTTGCCTTGCTATTCTCCCATTCCAAGGTGTGGTTGTGCAGGAATCATCCATCCTGACAAGTTACCCTTGAGGAGATGCACTAGAATGACACGTGTCTCCTGTCGCTCTGCAGGAGATGGCACAGCCTGCATGTGCTGGGACTCAGCCTGTCTCCCTGAGGGTTAGCAGCGCTTTGGGCTGAGGTTTTGCACTTGGCCCATTTTCTCCACTCGGTGACTCCAGAGCACTTGAACTTTGAATGTGAGAGAAAGGAGGTGATGAGGAGGGTCCTGGGTAATGGGATGGACCAGCGTCTATAGCAGTGCTGGTGGACCTATGGCGTGCATGCCACAGCAGGCTCTCTGTCTCCCTGAAGGCTATGAAAGGTTCACCATCACTGATGCAGAGTCGGTGGAGTGAGGTGGGGCCCATAGTCTCTCAAGGCAGACAGGGCTGTGTTCATGTCTCAGGGCTCCATAACAAGACACCCCAAACTAGGAGGCATGAAAGAACAGGAATATATCCTCCCACAGTTCTGGAGGCTAAGAATTCAAGTCACAGCTGCAGAACTGAGGTCCCCAAAAACGCTCTGTGAAGGTGGGGATCCAACATGTCCTTCCCAAATGCTCCTGTGTTAGAGGCATGGCTGCTGATGGGCTTTGGGAAGCAGAATGAATCATGAAAATTGTAATCTAATTAGTAGATTAATGAACTGATGAGATCATAATTTGAAGCAGGATGTGGTGCATACCTGCAGTCCTGATGCTCACTGAAGCTAAGGCAGGAGGACTGTAAATTCACATCCAGCCTGGGCAACTTAGTGACTGAAGGAGACCCTGACTTAAAATAAAACATGAAGGGCTGGAGCAGCTTTCCCCTTGCAGCCTCCAGCATGTTGTTCTTCCTCATGAAAGCTCCAAAGCCATGGTCCGATGAGACCCTGGACTGACCCTCTGAAGCCATGAGCCAAGACATAAATTACGGGGAGCGTATGAACCTGGAGGTCTGTCACACATGTGGGGCTGGAGCACAGCCAGCCTGGGAACACAGTGTGTCTGAGGTGAGCCATTGAACAAGCTGCTTCAGCTCTGAGCTTGTGCATGTGAAGCACCCAAGGCAAGCCAGGTGAATGGGTCCTGAGAATGCGAGGAGAGCTAGTTGTTGGGCTTCACCTGACATCAGCCTGCTGAGTGATAAATAAATGCACTGCAATCATTGGGTTGTTCTTTTCTCCACCAAGAGAGAGGGCGCCACTTGACCTCAGCTTTCTGCATTTTCACTCTTACCTTCATTCTTCACAGTCTGTCCCTCTTCCCCCCTCAGGAGTTTCTCAAGAGCTGTGCTGGATGTAGCAATAAATCTGTCCTTCTTGAAGTTGAGTCTCCAAGCTATTTCATGACACTGGCAGGTGCATAGGCTTTAAGGGAGACTCCTGTTCTCCTGCAGGTGTTCATCTTCCCTTGGCTGCCTCATGCCAGTCTGTTCCCACATGACCACCTCTGGGTGTCTTTCTGGGCTTCCTCTTGTGAAGACCAGTGTGATGGTCTCTAATGGCCCTCTGACCACCCAGAATCATCTCTCTCTGGTGCTTAACTCTGGGGCTTCTACAAAGGCCCTGTCCTTGTCATGGCGAATCTGTGGGCTCTAGGGCCCATAGCTTCCTGTTTGCGGGTCCTTCATTTCAGCCACATTGTGCCTGCTGTGCAGAAAGACCAAGGAAGGGGTCCAGTTTGCCAAGAGGTGTATGTACCTTTTTCATCACTTAAAGAACTAGAGGGTGCAGCACAGGCCCGACTAGAAGGGCATCTGTTTCTGGAAGGATACATTCCACAGAGTGGGGAATTGGGAGGGCTTGCTCAAGCTGCTGGGGGTGATGGCATGTCCAGCCTGCACTGTCACCTGGTGAGGCAGGAGGTAAACAAGGAAAAGGCTGGGAAATGAGGGAAGATGAGGGGGTCTTGGAGCCTGCTTTCTGGGACTCCAGTGTCTAAGGAAACAGAAAATAAAGGAGGGCCCAGCTTGGAGTGGATTTGGGGGACTGGACCCACCTTCTGGGTAAAAAGCTAGCCCAGGCCCAGGATGCCCAGGTCTGAACACAATGGGATGAAGTGACCAAGCAGCTTAGCTCATATATAGCAGGTCCCTGCACATGTGCACAGTGGTCTTCTGCACCCTTGGCCACCCCAGTCCTACTCACCATGTCCATGACTATGCAATTTGAGCCCTGTGGCAGTTCCACTAAGGACCACGCAAGGTCAAAAGAATCCACCCTTAATAGAGGCGCTGAATCAGGCTCCATTTCGAAAGTCATACCTCAGAGCAAAGCCTCAATCTTGCCGCAAACCATAAAGCTTGAAACCCTCAGCATCACACCCCCACAGGGGACTCCTCCTACTGGCCTGCTCCACGCTGTGGTGTGCATCCTGTCTTTTCCAAATGAATCATGGACCCTGATGCCGCTCTTGGGTGTCCTGCTCAGTTCTTTCTCTAGGACCTCAGGGGCCTGGACAGGACTCCACCATGGTAACACTGTGCTGGGCAGCCTGGGCAGAAGGGCTCTTTTCTGTCTACTGGTGGCTGGCAGGACCATGGCTCCCTGGTCTGTGGCTCCTGGGCTTGGGCCTCCTCTCTGGTTGAAGGCTTGGCTGAGGAGGGCCTGTGTCATTTCCCAGCACCTGGTGTCTCATGCTCACTTCCTGACTGGGTCTCTAGTGGAGAGGACCAGTTTCCAGGGAGGATGCTGGGGGAGTAGCTAAGGAATTAGGGGCAATCCCATGGCCAGGGCTGCAACTGCACACATTTATTCTCTTATAAGTGGAGCCCACAAGTCCAGGCCAAGCTGCCAACAGCACAGTTTTGCCGATGCCTTTGTCCTTGGCTGGCAGATGATGTCTTCTCCCTGTGACCTCATGGGTCACTGCCTGTGTGCGCTTTGTCTCCTTCTCTTTTTATAAGGACACAGCTTGGGTGGATCAAGGCCTATGCAAATGAACTTATTTTACTTTAATAATTTCTATAAAAGCTGAGTCTCCAGATACTGTCACATGTGCAGGGCCACAGTGGGGCTGAAAGCTTTTGCATATGGATTCTGGGGACATAGCTAGGGACATCATGGGGTGGAGTATTCATTTGGTCATTGTGCTGTTTATCAAATGAGATTAGTGAGCTGTGCTTGAGCCTGGCACTGAGACTCAGGGATGGGCCAAACTATGGCTGTGTCTTCTGGTAGTGCCACCCTCATGATCCCCATGGCTCAGCCAGGTCCCTCCTCTTAAGCTCCCAGCATCAGCTCCCTCACCCTTCTAAGACACGCCTTCAGACCTGTGAAATGAGGGGTGGGAATGCTGCTTGTATTGATTGGGGGTTGCTGAGATGAGTGATCCTAGCCTACTGTCTGCCACACAGCAGGGTGCAGAGGGACCAATTTGGAAGCATGTGGCAACTGCTCAAGGGCCAGCTGTGGGTGCTGGCCCCAAGTGTTACTTCTAAAGAAGACCAAAGTTCCAGTCAGAGGATGACCCTTCCCCCAGTCAGATGCCAGATGGTCTCGGGAGAACATGGAGCTCACTGTCTCCCTGCACCCTGGGCTCCTGGATGTGTCTGTGTGAGTGGTCAGACTCAAGGTGTCCTTGCTGTACCTTGGAGCCTGGCTCCTCCAGCCTGTGGTGTGGGTCCATATCTCTCCCTTCCCAGCCTGGAGGAGCTTTCTTTGGGGATGGTCCTTAGTGCAGGAATTGGGACATTGTTATCCTTTTTTTCCCTGTGTGGGGGTCCTAGCACTGTGACTTGTGTAGACCACAGAGTGCAAGTTGGGTCCCCTTTGGGAGGACAGACCATGTGTAGCCCCGGGGCTCTGGCCCTGCTGAGAAGCACCCCATGCTGGCCCACATTCGAGTCTACCCTAGGCAGTAGGAAGGGTTGTCCAAAAGCCAAACCCAAGGAGGATCCCTTCCTAACAAAGGGTTTTCAAAAGACACAGTTTCTTATTGTCCTTAAGAAGTGGGATTCTATTACCTGCAAGAGCTGTATGCTGCTGATACTCCTGGATGTTGGAGAGTGGGGCTCTCTGTCCTGCCTGCCACTAGCTTCGGTGTCCTTCCTGGAGTTGGTGTCCATGGCTACACTGAAGGTGTATATCCTGCGGGAGAAAAGAAAACGGGGCTGTGAACAGAGCTGCACCTAGTGCTGAAAACACAGCATGTTGCTCTTGAGGTGCTTGCAAAGGTCCTCAGCCACCTCTGTGACAAGATCACCCCAGGATATGGAACACAGAATGTGCAAAGCTCTTGGGACTCCAAATGGGAATCACAGGCATGTTTCATCACTTCTAGCAGCTCCTGTGGTGCTTAATTTCGTGGTCTACCTGCCAGGACACAGGGCCCTGGTAAGTGGGCAAACATCTATCTTATTTTAGTCTTGGGGATTGAACCCTGGACCTTCACTGACCTACATTCCCAGCACTACTTTAAGTTTTTATTTTGAGACAGGTTCTTGCTAAGTCACTAAATCATCCAGGCTGGGTTTGAACTCTCAATCCTCTTGCCTCAGCCTCTTAGGTGCTGGGACTACAGGTTCACACCACCACACCCAGCTGTAAGCCTATTTTACTCGGTGTGGTGAGGATTTTTTAAAGATGAGACTAATATTTAAGTCAGTAAACTGAGTAAGGCCCTCTATGGTGCAGGGAGGCCAAATGCCATCATTCCACGTTCTTAGTAGAAAACAGAGGGCTGGAATGAGTTTCAGCTGCCGCAGGACACCATTGTTCACTGTGGCCCTGATGGTTCTGGCCCATGAGCAAGCAGACTGTAAGGGAGGAGCTGCTTCCAAGGCAGAGCCTCACACCCTGAGACAGGAAACGGCGGTCGGTTCCTCTCCCAGAGGGCAGGGTGGGGGCACCTGGACCTGGCTATCAGCAAGTGACATCTGTGAAGTTTGCCCTCAGTGCAAACCGAAGGCGTCCCTTGGCTCCAACATGCAGCACAGTCAGGAGGAAGACAAGGCTGCGGCTGCGGGGGAGGTGGGAGGGGCCCTGGGTGGTGGTCTGCTTTTCTCTCTCTCCATTCATTTGGGGCCTAGTTCACTACACAGAAGCAGAGGGCTTTCAGCTGGAGCCCGGATCTCAGTGGGTGGTGTGTGAGGCTCCATGGGTAGCATGGCTACACTGGAGTTGGGGTCCTAAGTGCTGACCAGCACTGCTCTTTCAGCCTCAAGGCTGAGCCCTGGTACCCAGGCTGCCTCTCACCCAGGCCTTGCCCTTGGCTTTGGGTAGCATGTTCTCCCCGTGAGGTCCCTCTGTGTACGTCTGGGCTTTGATGCCCTGTTCAAGGGAATGGGTTGGATCAGGGCTCACCAGTGACCTCATTTTGCCCCAAATTGCCTAGTAACAAATTACGTGTCTCCAAGTACAGTCATATTGTGAGGTGCTGTGGGGCAGGACTTCAAACTGAATTTTGTGGAGTTCCAACTCAACCAATGGCTTTGCTTTTTCTTTTTTAATTTGAACTACTTACAACCAACCTACCTGCTCAGTCATTTGGGAGTTGCTGGGTGTGTCTAGTGCTGGGCATGGTCTTCCCTGGATCCAGGCCTTGGCCCTCTGCAGGATCTGCATCCCACCCTGTCCCGCAGGCCCCTGCACAGATCCCACATAGCTCCCCAGGCTGCTTCTTGGGGATTGCTGTCCTGCAGTCATGGGGCCTCACTACAGTGTGGTGATCGGGCTGGGTCAGGCTGAAACCCTGGCACTCTGTTTTTGGACACCAGGGCATGGTGTCCTTCTGGCTGAGCTGGTACTGCACATGCCCAGGGGCGTGGTCTGTGACCTTACTAAAGACCCACATGGCAAATCACTGCATTCCGGATGACTTGGGACACCACAGGGCGATGGGGTGCTCATCAGACACCCCACAGTGCCCAGCAGACCTTTAGTTTTTCCTTTTGCTGCAATTTTTGTTAACAATTATTAATTCCTAGGAGAAACTTGTCTCTAGAGAGAGGAGTCCTAGAGATGTCCGGCATAGCAGGTGGAGGGTTACGCTGGTGACGGGTGCTGGACACGTGAACCATGAAGTCGGTGACGGCTGCCACGCACGAATCTTCCAGAGTCTTGCAGTTTGCCTGGTTGGTCCTCGGTGACAATGGGCTCTCCATCTTGGGCAGCGAGTGACAGACGAGAGCCTAACAGGGCACCCAGGCTGCCTGGTACCTACGTAGTTACCAGGCCCCTCTCCAGGTGATGGGCAGTACTTCTCAATGCCAGCCGCCTGTGACTTTGAAATAACCCCTGGCCCCACAGCTGTGTCTGCTCCTTCTGGGCCCAGTTCCCAGGCATCTGTGCCTATGCAGCTAAGTTATTTGTAGCAGAGCCACCTCCATTTCAATCCTAGAGATGGAAACTCCGAGTGTGGACCTCCCAGCAATCAGGTGTGGACAAACTTTGACCCCGGTTTTAGCTGACTTTTTAATTCTTCCTTGGAATTGCCATGACTGGTTCACTGGCATATCTTTTAATAGAATGTTTGCTTTGGGCAATGAGTTGGGGATTAGAGTGGGGCAGAATCAAGCCCCATGGAAAGGTAAACGTGTTGCTTGATCTTTCTGTGCCTCAGTTTATTCTGTGGTAAAAGGCAGCAGCAGCACTGTCTGCTTTTGGGTTGCTGAAAAGAGCAATAAGCCGCTCAGGACCAAGGTAGTGCCCTGTGCCTGGCACAGGTCGGGGTGCAGTGTTTTATGGGACTGACACTATTCTGAAACTGCTGAAAGCTGCTTAACTGGATGCATTCTGAGTCAGCACCTCGATGCCAAGTGCTGGGACTGTG
This sequence comes from Ctenomys sociabilis, assembly GCA_004027165.1. Lineage (NCBI taxonomy): Eukaryota > Metazoa > Chordata > Mammalia > Rodentia > Ctenomyidae > Ctenomys > Ctenomys sociabilis. The sequence continues at coordinate 49,436 of PVKA01008276.1, read as the reverse complement.
GCTGCCAGTTCCTACCTGGGTTTGCTTTGTGGTCCCAGCAGGAAGTTGAATGCCTTTGGATAATGACCTTAGGGAGCAGCACTGCCTGCAGAGCTGTTGCTCAGGCTGGACTCCAATGGTGTGAGTGGGGTCTACCGTTCGGTGTGAAGCCCACCAGCACTCATGCTGCCTCTGCCTTGCAATGTACCCCTAAATGTGTGCATGATGAACGAGACAGAACCTGACACATGAGGAAGCGGTTGCCATCACCTGGCCTCCCTTTGTAAATGTTGCCAGCAAAGACTTGCTTCGTTTTTTGTCTCTAGAGCTAACTGGGTTTTACCGGGTGTCTCCATTCTGTGGTAGAATGAGTACCTGCTAGGCACACAGAGCAGGGTCGGAGGGGGACCGGAAACAGGACAGAAAGATGAGTGGTGTCCTTGGTGCTGCTCTAAAGCTGTCTTTTACTAAATTATGTGGTGTTTAGCATAATGATTGCTTTAGTTCAGTCTGGCTAAATTTGTGTTTTTGAACTATGATTTCCAGCAGGATCTAGCCATTTTCCCTAACAGCTTCTATTCACACCACCAATCACGCCTCTTTTGGGGGGAGTTAAATGACTAAAAACAAAAATTTATTTTCAAAATGCACTGTTTCATAATTTGCTCAAAGCAGGAATCTCGTGACAGCATAGATTCCTTGACAGAGAAAATATAAGTGGCTGCCTGAGGTGTAGGAAAAAGTTCCCTGCACATGCAGATGCTAGAAGATATTTGTCTATAGAAATTGCCCAGGATGTAGAGCTGAAGATCTTTAGATTGGGTAGCTTGCAAATATATCTATGTTCAACTTAATGATTAATTTGTCAGGGAAAACCCCTAAAGGAGGCTGAGAGGGGTCTGAGGAAGTCTTAATTAAGCAAGGGTGTGGATCAGGGTGGTGGTATGGGATGTCCCTTCTGGAGACAGGGTTGCCTCTTGTCTGCCAGCAAGTTCTGCTGGGGCCAGACACCCTTGAATATAGCAAGGCTTTTCTGTTCCTCCACCTCTCGGCCTGTCACCAGCTGTCCCCCAACTGTCCTCTCACTGTCCAAATCATCAAAACTTGATGGGGCCCCTCCTCTCCCCACCCCAGTCCTCTTAGTTCTGCTACCTGATGTTCATATCTGGAGGGCTCAGAGATTGCATAAAGCAATTCCTCTAAATAAATCACATAGGTGGATATATGCATGAGCCTGCATGTGTATTATGTACATTATTTCACAGGCATTTTATATTAGATACATATATGTATATACATGCTGTGCTATGCAGGTATAATATTCACATGTGTTTACAATGTATATGCATAGCATAAAAATTACTGGTTCTTCACCAACTAAACTTTTATTAAGTCTGGTATCAGGATCACGGGGTTGCTCTAACAAATACTTAAAATGTGCAGACAGTTTAGGGCTGGATAACAAGCAGAGGATGGAAGACTCTTTAGATGTATGTTAAAGAAAACCCATGTCTTCATCAGCAGAGGGCTCATAGAAGCTGGTGGCGGCAGGGAGAGGGCACCTGTAATCCCAGCACTCTGGAAGGCTGAGGTGGGTGGAATGCATATTGGAGCCCAGCACAGGCAATTGAGAGACTTAGTGAGACAAAGACTCAAAGTAAAAAATAATTGAAATGGGGAGTATGTAGCTCAGTGCAAAGCCCCTGGGTTCAGCCTCAAGTACAGAAATCAAAAGTATGGATGTCAAAGATGCCATTGGGAGGGCTCATAAAGGAGTGAGAGGGGCCTCTTAGGATGTGGGCAGAAGATTCTGTTACGTAGTAGAAACAAAATTGGGTGCAGGCATCTGTAGGGACTGGAATTTGTAAGCGATGGAGCAGCTAGGTAGCTGAGGCTGCTTCTACACAAAGGATTAAAAGGCAGCACTACTTCTTCGTGTTGCTCATGGGAAAATGGGCCAGGAGACGGGCCAGGAGGTCTTTCAAGGGGACCAGGAGACAAAGAGCACACAAATCCTCAGCCTTGATAGATGCTAAAATTAAGAGGCTGAGGATGAGCAGGAGGAAGAGGCTCACAAGAGAATCTGGAGCTTCTGGGAAAGAAACTCTGCCACCCACCATGTGCATGCAGGAGAAGATCTCAGGCCACAGAGGGGACCCCAGCCCTGGCCACACATCAGTGACATCCTTGTGACTCCTGCCTAAGGGACCCAATTTAACTGGATCTGGCTCCTGATCGATGAAAATTCTGAAAAGTGTAGTTTGTTTCAGCTGCTGAGTTTGTGGGAATTTGTCATAGAGAAATAGAGATCTACCAATGCACTTAGCACTTAACAGCTTATGCACCAGACAAAAGACTCAATGAGCCCAAGCTCAAGACTTCTGAGGGTGATGTCCAATGTTTGTGAGAAAGAAGTTAGTTTTTTGCAATAATTATCAGTATTTACTGCCTCAGAAAAATAATATGAAGCAGTCTGTATTTCCTGAATGTTCTCAGCAGAAACCATGCATGGGTCAAGCCTCTCACCGGATCATTTTGTCAGTGACTGAAGGGTCTAGACATGATCCTCACAGTGCCTGCTGTCCCAGGAGCCCAGTGACCACTGCCTCGGGTTTTCAGTGCCCAGGGCCCACTTGCGCTGCAGCAGTGGCTGCACTCACCTGTGCTTGATCCAGGTATCTGCCTCACTGGCCCTCTCTGTGTAGTTCTCCGGCAGGAAACCCCGGCAACCTGTGCGCTGTGAAGTCCCGAGGACCCAGCCCTCACTGGCTTCCTCCTGCTCAGTGGGGTCCACGAAGATGTAGTCACCAGGGCTGAGCATCAGCTCATCCACATTCTGGGGTTTGTACTGGAACAGGGCCCGCAGGGTCTGGAAAGAGACAGGAGGGGGTTTTGTGTCTCCTCCAAGGTTTGCACAGCAGGAGCAGGGATGCCATGTTTGGGCCTCATTTCCTCACTCCTCTGTGCTCTCAGGCACCAAGATCACACGATAACTTTGTCAAGCGATGTGTGGTGGAGAACATAATGCAGCATGGGACTCTGGGTAGATTTGGGGATGTACTTTGTTATCTATGTCTTCCTTTCTCTTTCTCTTTCCTTCCTTCCTTCCTTCCTTCCTTCCTTCCTTCCTTCCTTCCTTCCTTCCTTCCTTCCTTCCTTCCGTCCTTCCTTCCTTCCTTCCTTTCTCTATCTTCCTTCCTTCCATGCATATATCCATCCATCCATCCATCCATCCTTCTACTCATCTACCATCCATTTACTCCTCTCTCCCTCCTTCCTTCCCTGCCTCCCTTCCTTCCAACCATGCATTCAGTCATCCATCCATCCATCTACCCACCCACCCATCCATCTACTTCTTTCTTACACAGAAGTCCTTCAACTGTCACTGTGTGTTCACACGTCCTTGGTACGAGGTGACTATAACCTCTGTGGATGGGGAACAGAGCAGATACAGCAGCACCTCAAGTTGCCGTTTTCATCCACAAACAATGTGGTTCTCAGACAGAAGCATTTGGCAAAATGTTTTTGTTTGTGAATTCTGTATCCAGTGATGAACAGGACCACAATGCTTTGCTGCCCCAACACTAACGTGGCCACCTGTAGTGGTCAATATATTGTGTTAACTTGGCTTGATCTCCTTTGGTGGTTCCACACCCTGAGCCCTGGGCCCAGAAGGCCCACCTAGAGTGACTCAGCAGAAAAAGTGTGTAGAAAGGGGTTGAGAAAGGATTCTGTGTTCCACTTCCTTGGAGGAACTTCAGTCTTCGCAGTCAGCTTGGGCTTCATCTCTTGGCTTCCAATGCAGACTCTTCGGCCTCCAGCTTGGATCCTTCAGCTTTCCATCACAGATTCTTCAGCCTTCCATCGCAGAGATATCTGTTGACTGTTAGAGACTTGCATGGAACACTGCAGTGAGCTCCAGACCTGGGACTGAATCCTCTGCACACTTCCTCATCCAATTCTGCCACTGTCATAAGCTAATCTTGTAATTTCATGTACATTCATACATCTTGTTTTAATATTTATTCCTTGTATTACATCTGCATAGTATGTTTTACCTGTAGTAAAACCTTGACTAATGCACCGTCTTTTCCTGAATGGGAACAAAAATTTGTGCACAGAAGACCACTGTACTTAGCCTAGGTCTGACAGGAGCACCCCAAGATTTCTTTTTACCAATCAATTTGTAGGAGAAGGAACTCAGGAATGAGCTAGCCCTACATCATCCACAAAAGGAAGAAACAAGCAGCCATGTAGCCAGACATCTTTGTAACAGCCTTTTCTAATACTACGAGAAATGCTTCTATTTGCTTGAAATTTCAGGGCACCTGCAACTCGTGCAGGAAGGAGTACTCACTCCCACTGCCCAGAAGGACCTGTGTGGGGAGGGGCAGAATTCCTTCTCTGGCGGGGCCAGTGCTGTCACCCCGGTGCAGTGGGGAGGAGGGCAGGCACTCACCTGATAGTGCACGAAGCGCATGTCTCGGGAGAATAGAGCTGCTGTCCACTGGCAGGGGTGGCTGGGGTGGATGGCTCTGGCCAGCTGCTCCAGCGTCCTCTGGTGGTGGGGGTAGAACTTGTGGGCCAGAGTCAGGTGCAGCTGCTTGGCGCATGGCTTCACGCTGCAATCTGTGGATCAGGAAAGCACAGGGTGGTCAGCACGGGCCTTGGCATGTGGTGCCTCACCTCCACCCACCCTGGCCTCTCTGCATGGTGCTTCCTCTATGGTGAGGAAGGGCTCTCCTTGGCACCCGGGTACCCTGGCTGCAGGATGCAGTCAGATGCGGGGAATTTTTGAGTGGAGGAAAGAGAGAAAGTCATAGAACTGTGGCTCAGGGTCTTCAAGGACCTGTGGGCGTCCTGGTCAAATACTTGATGAAACACACAGTGCACAGCCTCCTCAATTTTAGGGTGTGCACAGGACTTAGCACTCCAAGAATCAGACTTTAGTTAGGTGGCTTTCTATTCTGTGAGACTCTCTGGAGAAAGCTCCCAACTATAATGTAGGCAGGCCTGGTGGTATGTACCTAATTCGAGCACTCAGAAGGCTGAGGCGGGGGCACTGCCTAAGTTTAAGCTGGCCTGGGAAATCAAGGCCAGCTGGAACTACACACAGACTCTGTCTCAAAAAAAAAAAAAAAAAAAAAAAGCACAATGTCTCTGCTATGCAAGAAACCTGAGCTGGCTGGAGCCCAGGTCTTTGCAGATGGCTTCTGTCCTCCCTTGTCCTGGCCTCCTTGCAGGCTCTCGGGTCAGTGAATGGAGTGGCTGGTGTCACCAGAGCAGCCCACTCCTGATGTCAGCCAGGCCAGATGCACTTTACATTCGGGGTGTCAGGGGAGCGGAGCACAGCCCTTGCTCTGGGGAGACCGGGCTTCCAGCCTCTTCTGCCCTTTCCAGCTGTGGCAGCTTGTCTCTGCTTGCTCTGACTAGGACGACTCCAGCTCAGGGACTGAGGAGCCACTGGGTTCTGCAGGCTGGCGGGGCAGGGAAGTAGCCACCCACATGCCATCCCATTTGCTTATGATAGAACACTCTTTCACTCCTCAAAATCTCCAGTAAGATGCAGGCTGCTCTTGTGAGCCCTGTGGCCATCACACCTTGTCTGCTGTGGACTCTGCCGCACTCACACAACTGAAGTGGATGGGCACACAGCTTAGGTAGGTGGGGGGGGATCCATTCCCAGGTCAGAAGCACCGCTGGGAGGGTGGGCTTGGTCCAAGTCACCACACCCAGGAGAGACCCAGTCTAATCACCAAGTATAGCAGCACAAGCCTACAATCTCAGCATGCTAACAGTTGAGGCAGGAGGGTCCCTGGGGCTCTGAAACCAACCAAGGCCGCATAATGAGACCTGCATCAATACCTCTGCTGAAAAGAAAGGGAGACCTAGGCTGGCCATCATCAGAGGACGTGGAAAAGTCATACTGGCTTCTGAAAGGACCCTGTGTCTTTACTCCAAGGCCCGAGACCCAGGGCCTGCTGATAGTGCCTCATGTACTGGCCTGACAGGAGCTGGGGACACTGCTGAACGGTGACTGGCTTCCTGCTCATCACCAGGGGGGACTCCAGCTTGCTTGGGGTCAGGCTAAAGTGTGAGCTGGGGAGCAGGGCAGATGAGGCCAGGGCTTGGTATAAGGTCACAGCCACTGGCCTGGGAAGCTGGCCAGTGGCAGGAAGCCTAGGTGCTGCATGGAGGCCGAGTAGGCATACATCCTGGCCTTAGCAGTTCGGGTTCTGCTGTCAGAAAATGCAGAAATGCTTTCTTTTTCCACAGTTCTGGAGACCAGAAGTCCAACTACAAATTGTTGGCAGGGTGTCCTCGGACAGCTGGGGGAGAAACTGCCTTGATTCCCAGCTGCCTCTGCTGTCCTGGGCTTCCTTGTCTTCATCTCCAAGTCCTTTCCTCTCTTATGACACCGGTCACTGTGTTTAGGGCCTGCATTCACCCACTGACTACATCTTAGTTAAGTACATCTGCAGGGAGACTATTTCCAACAAGGTCTCATTCTGAGGTTCCTGGTAGACACAACTTCTTAGGGGATACCACTAAACCCAGCACAGTAACTCTGGCATGGACTTTAGTCCCAATGCTTTAGTCTCCTTGTTTTAAGGTGAGATTTATGAGTCCCACCTGCAGATATGAAAAACAGTGAAAGCCTGGAGTGTCTGGCCCCTGGACAAGAGTCATGCTGGGTGTTAGGCAGGCCCTGGCCAAGGGTCACCTTCAGCTGTCATTTTGTGGGCTGCCTACCTGCCAAGATCGCTGCCTCGGTGGCGAACGCCATGGCAAATTCTCTGATGACATCTGCGGGGCCGTCGTTAATGAAGAAGCCGAGGTAGCTGATGGAGGAGTGAAGCACCAGGGGAATGGTGGCAGGGAAGGACGCCAGGACCCTGTCCCCTGCCCTCTTCAGAGCCTCATACAGGCATTCTACCTTCTGGTCTTCGCACTGAGGGGGGAGAGAGAGAGCAAGCGCCTTCCTCAACTGGTGTTCCAGAGAACCTGCGCAAGCTTCTGCAGAATCACAGGCAATAGGCGCCAGACGCTACTCTGGCCCTGTGCACCCAGTTTGTCCAAGCGAAGCCGCTTAAGACAGTGATGACACACTGCTTCCTCCCTTGCTTCCAACACATGCATCATCCTGTGGCCACTTCCTGCAGCAGATCTGGAGTCCTTTCTCCTGAGGGTCTTTGTGAGGTGTGATGAAAGACACAGGGAGTGATGCTGCTGAGTGCAATCCGAGGCCGCTCATAAAAATGCAACGCTGCGTCCTCATCCAGATCTGGCAGCGTGCGACTTTCGACTCCTCCCCAGTGGCAAAATAACCAAGCAAGAGAAATGACCTGAACCACTTGAGGGCACTGAGGTAGCCAGCAGAGCTCAACTAAAGACACTCAGGAAAGAGGACTCCAGAGCTGCTGCAGGAAGTGGCAGGGAGGGTGGGACTGGCGTGTATGTGATACCAAGGGGCGGATTCTGAGTGGAGTCAGGGCACTGTGTCTTTGCCTGTGATAAATTTCTGAAACTCATAGAACCCCTGTACTTCTTATTGTACCATGTGACCCACTCAGTTTGTACCTGGGATCTGCCCTAAATCTGATGTTGGTTTTCTAGCTCTTTCACGTAAAATTCTTTTGGCATGGAATCACCTTTCAGTGCCCAGGTTGGTAGAGTCCCTTATGGCTCTGTCCCTTCCCCAGGTCCAGCTAGCCTGGTCCCACTTTTTTGCCTTTACCTTCACTCTCACCTCCCACCCTCACCCTCACCTCCCAGCCTGGCCCTTTTTCTTGCCCTTGGGTGCTCAGCTTTTCTTGGGTTGCAGCTGTCTTTGTTTTTCTTTTCTTTTCTTTTTTTTTTTTTTTTTGAGACATAGTCTCTTGATGTAGTCCAGGTTGGTCTTGAACTCACTATGGAGACCAGGTAACTGAACTTGCAGTGGTCCTTCTGTCTCAGCCTCCTGAGTGCAGGACTTAGGTATGTGGTACTGCTTTTGTTCCCTGTTCTCAGGCACAGGGAGGTACAAAGGCTGTCTGTCTGTCCACATCTTCCTACCACTTCATTTTCTGCTAAGCAGCCCAGGTCTAGCTTTCTAGCCCCCCTGAGATGCTTCTATTCGACTGTCTTGTACATGAAGTGGTGATCCTGGGAGAGAGATAGGTCCTGCATCTGTGACCATCCCTTGGCCACCAAGCTGATGCGTCACATGGTGAGGAATATCCTACCCTGTCTAAGGATCATGTGGCCTCTGGGGTATAAGGACAAGGTATGTGTCTACAGTCCCTAAGGGACTCAGGCTTCACCTTTACAGGACAGGAAATTTCCCTGGGTACAGACAGAGAGAGGACACTACACGAGACACAGAACTACCTTCCCTGGAGATCTGGGCAAGACTTAAAAAGAGAGGGAATGAATATGGTCCTTCAGGGAGAAAAGGAATTGGCCAACTAAAGGACAGGTTTGTATACACAAGAGAACCACTGATACTACAGACCTGGTCCACCCCATTACAACAAGCCAGTTGCCTCGCTGTTCCACTCTGTTCGCTGCCTGCCCGCCGACTCACCGTGAAGAAGTCGCAGAGGGTCACATGTGGGAAGACCTCGTGGGCTCTGTTCTTGGCACATTGCTGCTTACTCTTGCTCCAGAACTCCTGAAGCCTCTCAAGCAGTGGCCCAGAGGGACAGAGGAAGAGGCCGAACTCCTGGGGAATGGGGTCATCGAGGGAAGGGTCATTGCAGTGGCAGTGAAGCCTGCAACAGAGAATGGGCCACCTTTAGTGGATGCCGCCACCTGGCCGACCCTCAAGGACATGCTCTATGTCCCAGTGTGCCGGGGATGTGAACCTATGGGAGCAACATCACCACCATCCTGTCCCTGGGCTGGGCCTGTGCTACAGCCGAATCCAAGAAGGAAAATGGCAAGAAGACCCTGACCCGGGTTCTGGTGACCTCTGTGAGGTCCGGGTGACACTATGGCAGTAGCAAGTTTTGTGGAAAACAATTTGCATTTTTTTCTATGACAAACTTCAAATTAAATGTTAAAAATCAAAAGAAAATCAGGAAATGAAAAAGTAGGTGCCTTGGGGTGACTATTATATTTTCTTTCAATTCAAATTTACTTTAGATAGAAGCAAAATGATGTGTAATGCAAGTCTCTTTAATAGTAAACATGGAAATGAGAGATCATTTTTCTATTAATTAAATTAATGAAGAAGATTTTCCCAAGGAATAAAACTATCCAGAGTGTCAAAGGCACAGCACGACAAGAAAGATGCTGTGAGCCTCCATAGAACACAATTTACCAATGTGTCAAGAACCTTAAAATACCCTGACCTTTTAGCTAATAGTCTACTTGGGGAATGTCTCTCTGGGAAAAAAAAGAAGAGTGTAGGAAAGAAGGTTCACACGTGAGATATGTATTGTGTGGCTATTTATAATGGAAAGTAGAAAAAAATACTTCAGTGACAGGAAATCTATTTATCATGAATTCATTAAAAATTGTGGTTTTGAGGATTTTCCAGTGAGGCAGAGAGATGCTTATGACATGCTTGATATTAGAGTAGAGAGCTCTGTGAGGATGCACGGGGCCGTGTTGGTTCTGCGCAATCCATTCGCTTTCATAAGGTGAGTGTGATGTGATCAGTAACCGTGGCAAATGCTTATATGTAAAAAAATTTGTTATAATAAAACACACGTTGTCATTTATCCCTCTCAACATCGTCCCTCTTATTTCGAACGCACTCATCCCATTGCGCCTGCTGCTTCCTGGGGCAGCTCTGGAGTCCTCTTTCCTGAGAGTCTCTGGTTGCGCTGTCCTGGCTGCCTCCATGTTCTGAATCAATCCTGAGCATTTCATCTCCATGCCCATTTTGACTTTGGGGAGAAGCGGAGGTCACATGATCCCAGACCCAGTGGCTGGGGTGGGTGGGGCCGCAGGGTCATGTTTGCATGAGCTGCCTTTCCGTTGGGCGGTGCTCAGCCACAGCAGTCACTGTATTTTTGATGACACCTCACAAGGACACTCAGAAAAGAGGACCCCGGAGCTGCCTCAGAACAGTAGAAGGCAGAGGGAGTCTTTTGAGAGAGATCCATGGCAAGATGATTTTACTGTAACAATTATTTCAAATTGAAACATTCACTGTATATTTTGGTCACATTTTGTATAAATAGAGGCAGCTGTGCCCCTTCACACCTTGAGTTCATTCTTATCCTTTCTGGAGTTCATCTCAGTGAAGAATTTGCTTTGTTTTCTGACAGAAATTTAAGCAACAGATCTGTAGATAGCGCAGTGAGTGCTTTATGTAGATGAGGGGCTGCTGTTCAAATTGTTCTGCTACCTGTATTTTCTGCTGCAGGTTGCACATGCCAATAGGAGAGCATGCAGTGCGTTTGCAGGCGTGGATGGTCAGAGGTGGAGTCGTGGCCCATCATACACACATGCCACACTACACTTGTCCACTCTGTGTTCCTTAGCACGTGCATTTCTTTCCTCTTTTTAAAACTTCCCAAAGCTGCAGCCAAGATGTGTGCACACGGGCACTTAGGTCCTTTACATTCCTCAGGGAATATGCAGACACTCCAGCTGGTGTGGAGCATGCGGTTGGCCGAGTGGGTGTTTAACACCGGCAGATGCCCCACAGGCCCCACCCCTCCGCTATACTTTTCCTAGTTTCACGGGAATATGTGTGTCCTTGTGTCACACCTGTTCCGAGTGGGGTCTGAGGGCCCAGCTGTCCCTGCTCCTTGCCCATTCCCCTGGTCCCTCAGGCAGCACTGCTAAGGTGGACCTGACTCCTTGAAGTATCGGACTCAAAGAGCTCTGACTTGGGCCTCGGCATCACGTTAGATCAGCCCGGAGGGCCCTGTGTGGCCCCGTGTCTTGTGGAGCATCGCTGCCTCAGCCTGACCTGCAGCTTGCAGGAGGACCCTGAGCACGTGGGGACCTGCTCTTGTCATCCCTATCAGCCTCATCAGTCTTTCCAGCCTGCATGGGCAGGGAAGGCGCCACAGCTGCATGGTTGCAGCTCATGGTGTCTGATTTCTCCGTGACAGCTCCATCAGAGCAGGGGACTTCCCCAGGAGAACAGGATGAGGGCAGGGGGTGCAGAACAAGGGACCCTCTGGGGTTCTCAGAGCAAGAATCCGGGGCACAAGCCTGGCCCACTAGCCAACCTGTGTGCACCAATGGCACCGTGTGAGGCCCAGCTGCTCAGATCCAGTGCATTCAGGAGGGTGTCTGACAGGAGGTGACCTTCCTTCTCTCTCTCTCTCTCTCTCTCTCTCTCTCTCTCTCTCTCTCTCTCTCTCTCTCTCTCTCTCTCTCTCTCTTTCTTTCTTTCCTCCCTCCTCCTTCCCCCCACCCCCTGTAGGAAGCCCCTCTATCTTGGTAATCCCAAAAATACATTATTGGAATCCCACCAAGTTAATTCCAATCTACCATTCCCAGTGCAACCCAGGGAAGAAATAAAGATACTAAAGCATATTTATAATTATGCGGAGCCAAGGGGCCCTAAGTCCAGCCACAAAGATAGCTTTCTGGAACAAAAAGACTGACCCAGGGCCTCATCCAGGTTTTATTCAGTGGAGAAGGAGGAGTGGCTTGAGGAAAAATGACTGAGAATTGTGGGAAGTAGGTGAGTACTGTGAGCTGGGCTATGTAGGGGGCCTGCATTTACTTCTGTGATATTCAGAGAAGGTAATTTGCATTATACTATCGAGATAGTATCTGATGTTTCGGGGTCTGGTGCTTCATCTCTGATGTGTAATCTTTCAAGCCCCAGGAAGTCATAGCTTCTATCTTGATGCTTGATCCCAGCCAATAGCGTGGAGCACTGGCTCTTTGTTCTGTCTTGACCTGGCTCATATTAAACAGCAGCTGGTGTGGGTTATCAGGGAAACACGCATGCCGTCTTCAGAAACTACTACCAGCACCTCGGCTAGACCAATATGCATTGCTTCAGGCCAATTGAAAGGATAAAGAGAAGTCCTGGCCAGCTCTGTACCTATCAATACAGGGAAGTAGGTCAGGCTCAGGCACAATGGAGATGCTTGCTCTTCTTTCAAGGACAGTTGCTCAGGTGGTCTTTCACACCCCCAGCCCTCTTTTCTGTCATGGGGATTGAATCCAGGACCTTCACACTGAGCTCCATCTCCAGTTCTTTCAGACGTTATTATGAGACAGGGCCTTTGTTGGGAGCAGCAGGAAGCTAGGAAATTGATCAAATACGTGTAGGTGGGACTGGGCCTCAGGGCCTAAAGCAAACAAGCTACCTTTCTCCTGAGATAAACATCCTGTCTGGTTAAGGTTGGCTATTAGTTGTGAGGCAACCTTGTGTCACATGTTACAAACTTTGCAAAAGTATGAATAAACAATCATTTGGTTGTGTGTTGAGTTAGTCTTGCTGATCAGGTGGACTAGCCACCACCTAGCCCAGCGTTGTGTTCTTGTCTGTCTTTCTCATTCCTGTTGCCATGTCTCCCTGGGCAGAACCATTCCCAGTAAGATCAATGGATCCCTACAGGTTTTACTAAATCATTAAGTTGTCCTGGTTCCTCTCTAATTTGGGAACCTCCTGCCTCAGCCTCCCAGAGTGCTGGGATTGCAGGTGTGGGCCACCATGCCTGGCTGAGCCCTTTCTTTTTCACATACACAAAATGGCTGCTCTGTATTTAGTTAACAAAGAAACTGACCATTTCTCTTACTACTCCCTGGTAGTTAAATTTGAATTAAATCAAATTTTTGAGGGGTGCTGGAGATCAAACCCAGGGACTCACCCTTGCCAAGCACACGCTTTACCATTGAGCCCTAAGTCAGGTTTTCACAAAAAGGAAAACTTTGCTGAAGGTTTCTCTTTCTGCCTCAAGGGAGGGCTGTATTTCCTGTGCCGGGTGCTGGGGGCATGCGAGTTATTTGATCTCAGTCCTGCAGTGGTCCTGGGTACTTCTCGGGGTCCCTGCGAGCACAGCCTCCAGCACAGCACAGCACGCCCAGCCCTCCCTGGGCCCTGCCCCACTGTACTCACCAGCTGGAGGCCTCCTCCACGCTCTTTCTCCCAGTGGCTGCCAGCGCCTTCAGCCTGCAGGTACAGAGAGAAGTAAGCAAAAGGCAGATGTGCTGCCACCCGTCCAGCAGCTCCTGGGCTTCCCAGGGGCGCCCCGCAGGTGGAGCTCCCCAGCACCTGCTGATCCCTGGCTGCCTGGCATTGCTGTTCTGTATGTGAATTCACTGGGTGGGATTTAGCTGAACCAGACCGGGCTGATCACACTGGGCACTGCTGCCAGGCCTGCTGCTGCTGGTGGACTGCGATGGGGACATGCTCCCCTGGAGGCACTAGACAGGGAGTCTGTGCAGGGAAATGCAAGACACCCCTTTTACACCCATACAGGTGCGTTGTATAAACAAGAGGGAGCGAGGGCGGGGAGCATCAGAGGCCTTTGGTAGCACCGCGAGCCAGCTCAAGGCCTGCCTTGGCCACCAGCGGCTGTCCCCAAACCCTGGTGCCCTTGTGCAGAGCTGGGAGGAAAGCACTGGGTTTTGGGGTTGTGTGTGAGCCACCCAGTGGCTCACAGTGGTCTCCTGTGTGTACCTGCGTCTACTTCCTGCTCCATAGGCACAGAGTTGTCACATCATGGCGACAACAAAGCCGTGATCTGGGGGAGAATCAAGGGCCTCCTTCAAGGCTGTTTCCTCCAGCATAGGGGTTTAGTTTCATCACCAAGGGATGGGGAGCACCTTGGGGTGCCTAGAGTTGATTTCTGATGTGCTTCCTTCCTTCCCTTCTTTCCTTGGAAGGGTTCCCACTGTGTTACCCAGGCTGGTCTCTAGTTCCTGCGCTCAAGTGAATTTCTCGCCTCAGCCCTCTGAGTGCTGGACATGCAGCGTGCTCCACCACACTCCCATGTTTCTGTAATTTTCTAACCACCATGTTTCATGAGTGGCCATTCTAATGATGTCTAAGAGTGGGACATTCTTTCTCGGATCAGATGGTTCTCCTTGGTGGAGTTTAGAAACCCTGTCTCAGGGTTCTCTCCATGGCCCTAGCATCAGAAACACACTCTGGAATTTGAGAGACCTTAAAATGTTACCCTCAAGAGGTCACAGCAGCCCCCAACTTCCTCCAAACTCCCAGAAATGGAGGCAGCCAGAATAACACGTGGTTTCTAATGTACATGCATTTCAGGGTCCCCCCTTAGTTAGCCAGCCGAACTCCTCTCCCAGATGTAACTCCTCTTTTGGATGTAAATGTAGAAAGGGCCTTCCTCTGAGAGCTCCCTCACCCTGCAACAAGAAGTCAGCACCACTAGCCCATCCACCTGGATTGCTGCAGGGTCTGGCCCCCCTGAAGTGTCTGGCCCCGACACCCTAGTCTCAGCTACTGTTACTCACGCGGTGTGTGCTGGAAAGCCCAGGGCTAGGAGTGGGTCCAGCAATGAGGGGGTGCCGCGGCCCTTGAGCTTGTTGCTGACTTTGGCGTAGAGCTGTGTCTCTCCCGCTGCCATCTCTTCCTGCTCTGCTGTGCACCAGGCGCCCACAGATAAAGCAGACCTTGGGGGGAAGAGGCTGGGCTAAGAAGAAAACCTCAAGCCCTTTTTGATGGTTCTGACACAGCTGATATCCTGTTTGCAGGAGTGCTGGTCTTCAGCGTCCTCTGTGCAGGGTGCCAGGGTCTGCTCTATCTCAGCAGGGACAAGTGAGGTCGTGGGCCCAGGATGGGAGCAGAAGTCAGGGTGGGCTTCTGTCTGGGGCCACCCAGGGACTCCTCCCCCTAAGCGATCCTGGTCGTAGTCCTCATGTATGCAAGCGAGACATTAACCTACCCAACATGTATTGTCCTTGTTTGCTCTGAAGCCTTTCTGTTCCTTCAGTTATTCACTGACTTATTTTTTAAAAATTTCTTTAAGTTTCAACATGCCAAAAGTTGAAGAACCACATTTGCACAATTGGAGGAATTTCCACAAAGTGAGCACACACTTCCTTGTCTCCCATATTCTGCAACCAGGGGAAGTTTGAACTTCCTCCTCTAGGGGGCCTTGAGAGACATTTGTGGCTGTCAGGACTGGGAGAAGAGGTCTAGCAGTGAGAGACTGGAAGCATAAACACTGTGCACAGCAAAGTGTGACCTGACCCCAGGTGTCTGGTGCAAGGTGGAGACACCACACCCGTTCTGAACTTTCTGGGGATCTCACCCAGCCCCCTCCTGGAACCTCCACCAGCCCAGGTGGCTACACTTGACTGGGCACTAACTGTGGGTAGTTTTGAGTGTTGTGTAAACAGATCGCTGTGTCCTTCATGTCTTCAGCATTACTACCCATGGCTCTGGTGAGCTCACCATCATTACTGTGCAGTATTAATTAGATCAGTGCGGCACAGTGCTTCTGTCATCTTGTTTGCTCCGCAATGGGCTGATATAACAATTTATTTTCTCACCAGGAGACAATGAGTGTTCTGTCTGCTATACATCCTTGTCCACACGTGAAATTGTCATCTTCTTTAACTTTAGCCATGGGGCTGTGGTGGTACCTCACTGGGGACGGGTAAGGATTCTGAGACCCTTTCACGAGCTTGTTGGCCATTTGAATACATCTTTGGGGAAGTGCCTGCTCACATCATCTGCTCTTTCATTTTTTTCATTGGGTTGCTTGCTTTTTCTTATCAGTTTGTGGGAACTCTGGTTAGTGTGTTCTGCATCCTGTTCATTGTTGTTTATTCAGATTGATAAAGATGATTTCCTGTGTATTGTTCTAGAAGCCTTTTTATTTTTACCACTCCTTTTTTTTAAAAAAAAAGAATCTCTATCTATCTATCTATCTATCTATCTATCTATCTATCTATCTATCTATCTATCTATCTATCTATCTATATTTGTTTTCAGTAGTGGGGATTGAACTCAGGATCCTGCACTTGCCAGGCTATTTTTATCACTCTTATTTAGCTCTGTGATTCATTTGAATTAATTTCATCTATAGAGTGACTTGACATTATTTATCCCTAATAAGGTCAAGTCAGTCTAAAAATAGATAATGTCTAAACAGACATCTGACAGAAGAAGCCACATGAATGGGCAAGGACATGCTCAGTGCCAATAGTCACTGGGGACTGCAAATGCTAACACATAGGACTTTACAGAACACTGACTAGATCATAAGATAAAGCTAAAGAGACTGATATATTGGTCAGCTTCTCATTTTTGTGACCAAATAATCTAGTTTGTACAACTTATAGGAGGAGAGGTTTATGTTGGCTCAGAATTTCATTGGGTTCAGTCCATGGTCAGCTGGCTCTAAGGCAAAAACTTCATGGTCAGAGTGGGTGGGGAGTGACACTGCTCAATTCTTAGTAAGTAGGAGGAAGAGCAAGGGGGAAAGAAGAGCCTGAGAAGAAGGGGCCACACAGGTCCCAGGGTCATAGCCTATGAGCTCCCAGACACACCCAGATGGGCTTTGCTAATCTTCTCAGCATCTTTCAAGCCTATGAAGATGGCAACCAAGATTAACCATCGCAATTGGCAACATGAACTTTGACAAGGTGACAGAATAATAGAAACTCTCTTGGTGGGAAGGCAAATCATCCACTTTTTAAGAACAATTTTGTTCATTTTAATGAAAAAAAAAGATAAAATAGCAATGAAAAAGTTTCAAAACAGGTTAGTAGGACTGTTGCAGTAACTAATACATTGCATATTATTGTCTTCATAGTCATCCACTTATTTTGGAAAAACATTTTGATAGCTTTCTCTGATGGCCAACACGTATGCACTATACAACCAATTCTATGTTTAGATTTCACCAGACACAAATTAAAAAATATATATCTACACACAGAGAGTTGACTCTGAATGTTACTTGCAATTCTGTTCCTTGACCATTCATGAACTGGAAACAACCCCCACATGCAGCCCTAAACAAAGACACTTTACGGGAGGCACAAATCATGGAATATTTAACCAATTCTCAGCCATAGAAAGGGACTTGGTGTTTATTCATGAAGCAATGTGGATAGATATAAGAGGGTATTTGGTTGAGTGACAGAAGCTAGCCACAAAATCCATTCTACTACCCTTTGTGACTCATTTCAATAAAGTTCTAGAAGAGCTAAAACTAATCTACAGGGACAAAGAGCAGGCTGGTGGTCGGCTGAGGTTAGGGTGGGAGATCAAGAGGTGATGGACGTGTGAGGGTGGTTCTGCGGCACGCTTCAGTGGCAGTTATGTGGGTGCAGACAATTTTTCAAGACTACTTAACTAAATGTTTAGAATGGGCGCATTTTATAGTGTGCTGATTAGACTGTAACAAAATTGATTTCTTTTAAATGAAAAGAACGTAAGGACAGCAAAATATGTTATTTTCTGCCAAACTAAAGAGGCTGCTGGGATTTTGTTTGGAATTATTCTGAATCTGTAGATCAGTCTGGGAGAATCAACATTTTAACTATGAAGTCTCCATCCTGTGAATATGATATATTTCTCTATTTTTCTCTGTCATTGTTTTGGTAGCTTTCAGTATGTTCACTTACCTTTTTGGTGCCACTTAAATGATACTGGTAATTTCCATTTTCAATTGTTGTTGCCGGCAATAGAAATAAGACTGATCTCACTTATTAATTCTAAACATATTTAAAAATTTTAGAGATGCTTATTGATTTTCATGTATACTATCTCTAAATAATTACAATCTTCCTCTTTCTAGACATTCTAAACTTTACATACTCTTGCCGTATAATTCCAAAAAAGGTAAAAGTGGATTTATTTTTTGTGATGTTAAAATCATCCTGTTTTCTTAAGACTGACCCCTTTGATCATAATATATATATAGTATATGGTAGACAAAGTAACTCGCCTTTAGAATTTTAAAGATATTTTATATTAAAATAGTTTAGTCTTTATTGATGGTTTTATCCTTCTTACCTATTCTTCAAATTTATCTGAGATTTCGCTGTCTCCTTTCTCCTGCCCCACCTGCTGCCTTCCTGCCCTCCCTCTTTTCTTCCCTTCCTTTATGCCTTATTTTCTATTTTGTTTCCTCTTCTCTTTTTAGCTTTGTGGAATTAGTTTGAACCTCCAATAAGATGCTAAATAACTGTAATTTAAGTTTTTCTTTTTTATCTTTTTTTTTTTTTGGTGGTACTGGGGCTCAAACTCAGGATTATATACTTTCCAGGCAGGCACATATACTACTGAGCTAGATCCTTGGCCCTGCCTTTCTTTCTTTCTTTTTTTTTTTTTTTTTTTTTTGGCTGGCTCAGCCTGCTCTACGGGTGGGACTGGAGTGACATGTGGTGCTGGGGATCGAACCATGGTCCCCTGAGTCTGCCTAAGCTTGCCTAAGCAGGTGCTTTAGACCGCCAAGCTATCTCACCAGCTCTATGTTTTTCATTTTTAACTACATGAACTTTGGGTGAACACTCTGACCTCCCCAGGGTCTTGCACTGTGCTGAGCCCAGACCTTGCTTTCCTAGCCTGCTCTTTTGGTGAAAAAAATAGCCCAGTGGTGATGCTCAAATGGACATCTCAGGTAACTGCCTCTGTCGTGGCATCCAAATCCCCTCAGGGGGGTTCCATCCCAGACTCCCCTTGCTCTGCAGCTTCTGCGTGGTATGGTGACCACTCTGCTGGGCGCTGTGAGTCCCAGCTGCACTCCCACACCCTTTCCCTGCCCCTGCTCTGGTAGCCACCAATTTCCTTTCTGTATTCTTTTCTAGAAACTACAGGTCAGCATTTGCCTTTCCCTGGTCTCTGTCACATGGGGTCCTCTAAGTCCATTGTTCTTTGTTTTCTATTTTTTTGGTGGTCCTAGGGAACCACTCAGGCCCTCACTCTTGCTAGGGAAGTGCTTATTCCACTGGGCCATCTCCCCAGCCCCACCACTGTCCCTTCACTGGAACAACTGAAGAGATTGAAGAGATGTGATAATTTCACAATCAAACAATTCACCTTGATTTGAAAGACTAGAAATAGACAGAACACATTGCACAGAGGGCCCGGGGCAGCTGATGTGCGGCCCAGGGAGAGCCTCTATTTATCTTTCTCTTCTAAACAGCAAACATCATTCAGAGCATTGCACGTGTGTCTGTCAGGAAATGCCTGCTTACTTCACCCACTTCTGAGCCACATGTGGGCGGTGTCAGCAGGTTCCCCCACCCAGAGTTCACTGGGATGGGAGGCCTGTTCCATGGTCATGCCTCTGGCTTCAGAAGGCTCTCTTCTGACCCAGATGGAATTAGTTTGTAGGGGACCTACCAAGTAGTGCTTTTCATCCCGCCACCTGCATGGAGAGTAGTTTGACCTTGGACCTGTGTCTGATGCCGCTATCAACATGACCTCATGACAGCTGTCGGCTACCCATGTGCCTCTTCAGTATTATTTGTTCATGCAGGGCTATGGTCAGCGCATCTGGGCACACAGTCCCCTTTGCAGGTTGTGATGGTGCTGGCCCTCGGGCTCAGGAATGAGAGGACATCCCACACTGTCTTCTGAGATACTTGTCACCTCCAGCAGATCAAAGTGAAGGAACTGTCAGGTGTTTTCTCCTGCCCCTGTCTGGGGCAGAGGTTTGTCCTGGGCTGGCACGTCCAAGTTTGGAGGAACTGGACACATCAAAACTCTGAGCCATGGGTGGACTGGAGCAGGGAGGTGGGAAAACAGGTGAAGTCAAACCAGGACAGCCACAGTTTGCCACTTGGATCCCTGGGCTACTGCCATGGGCTCATCCCGTCCACCCACCTTCACATCTACTCTGCCTAGCTGGTCTTCCTCTCCTGCACATTCATGGATGGGGCTATTGTGGCCATCATGGCCCATGCCCTGCAGCAGCCCTGCCAGGCTACCTGGGTCTCCATCATTCTGTATGACCAGCTTCGCTGGCTCAGGTGCTCTGTGGCACCATCTCATGGAAAACAAGCTGGACTCCCTTCTGAAGCCCCAGCCTCTGTGATCTGGGTATCAGCGTGGATGGCCTCACCTCTTGGTGGCCCTTTTCTACTCTGTCCTGGCGCAAGCCCTGCAGGGTCTTAGACACACTCAGACATCCTCTTGCCTGGCGTCTGAGCTGAGGGTTCCCCACTATGGATAGAGACCCTCTATTGCTCAGGGTGCTGCTCATCTTATTGTTGAGGTCTGTCCATCCCAGCTCTTGCTGTACCCCCTTCCTTGCTTTGTCCTTGGCTAAGGCCACCTGTGAGTCCCCATTAGGCCCTGCTGTCGGTTATGTTCTCTGTATCTGGCTTTCAGTGGATACAGGAGATGGGGGCTCCCCACTCAGCAGTCCAAACTTGCTTCTGTAGAAAGCTACCTCTTCCTGCAGCTGTTGCCCTGGGGACCAGAGTACACCTCCCCTTCTGCACAGTGCTCAGTGACAAGCACTCTGGCCTGGTCTCTTGTTCTTGGGCAGCTATAGGATGAGACCTGTGCCTGCTCACCCAGAAGTACAGAACCTCTCCTCTCAAGGGTCTCTGCCTATGGGGGCCACCAACTCAGCAGGGGCACCCGCGTATCACCACACTCCTCTGCAGAGCTTTGTAAAGGCTCCCTCCATGTGACATGGTCCTGTCCCTGCAGTGAACCCCCTGGGCCACCTGATAGCCACCCTGGACTTGGGTTACACAGACGCCGCCACAATGCCATTGGCCGCGATGACTCCGAGTGACTTGGTGAGAAGCCTCCTGTCAGACTGTCCCTTGGCAGCTGCTCCCAGCCTCACTGCTTTTTATCATGAACAAGGAAATTCCTCCTGCTTTAGACCATGGCAGCTCCAGATGCGGTGAGTGATGTGGGGTGAGGACAGATGGCACTGGGGTTCCTCTCCATGCTGGGGGTACTTCTCATGGAGTACCAATTTCAGGAAGTGTTTTTCTGTGAATTCTTTTTTTTCCCATAAAGAGGAGCTATGGAATTCTCCATGTGCTGGCAGGGAGCATGAGGCTCTGCAGGGACCAAAGCCGGAGTCACTGGATGTGAAAGGGTTGGTTTTCTAAGGCAACCCTCAAGGCAGCACCTGGGAGGGACAGGCAAGAAACAGTTTTACGCATAAACAATACTTGGTTAGTTTTTACTAAGACCTTGGAAAGCAAAGTTCCTTTTAGATGGCTCACAGTTCCCTTTGGAGTTTTAAACTTTGGAGTTTTAAAGCCAGGAGGAAAATAACAGACCTGAGGATCAGGGATTTTGAGCCGGTAGGGACTCTGCAGATCTCAGTTCTGCGGGGATGCAGATGCCCAAGAAGCCAGGCACTGCTGCCAGAGAGTGAGCAGAAGGTGCTGGGTACTCTGTGCTCTCTCCCCACCTCCCGGAGTCCTGGGAATGATTGCACTAGGCTCTTTGGCCTTCCACAGGTGAACACTGAGCCCAGTTTCATAGGAAACTGAGTCCCTCAGTGGCCTTGGCTCAAGCTCCAGTTTCCAGCCACTCCTCACCCAACTATGTGGGGGAGGCCCTGGTCCCAGAAGCCCGGATGCTTCATTTTTAATTAGGTCAGGCTGGTGTGCGGCAGGGAAGGGCTGCGCTCACAGGGAGACCCTGACGCTGTGTCCAAGGGTCCCTTCCCTGGAGTCACCTACATCTGGGGACCCCAGCATTATGTGAGTATCAACTTCCTGCCTTTGTGATAGACAGCGCCCAAGGCTACACAGAGTCATGCTTACAGAGGTCCTGGCTTAGAAAGTTCCTTATCTTCTGAAGAATATTGACAGAGTCACTGCTGACTGATACAAGGGCTTCTCTTTGAAGGTGCTATTTGATTTTAAGATTGGTTAAACCAACGATGGAAATGTAGTCTGGGGGTGGGGTGGGGATTAAGTTTATGGTCTTTTTCTAATTCTAGAAACTTCTTGGTTCAGAGGGAGAGAAGCATTTTCGATTAAGTGGTCCTGGGTCCCTTTGTGTGGACGTGAGGGACTCAAAGTATGACAGACACAGGGGACACTGGCGCTATTCTTGGGGAATACTCACCTCTGTGCTTCCTGAGACAGGAGGTGGAGGTGGAGGTAGAACCCAGTCTCAGAGGCCCTGAGATCGTCACCATGGGGGAGAATGACCCACCAGCAGCCGAGGCACCCTTCTCCTTCCGGTCACTGTTTGGTCTTGATGACTTAAAAATAAGTCCCATGGCACCAGGTAGGTGGCACTGGGTGGGACCTGGTAATGTTGGCCCTCCATGTAGATGACAGATGTGGCTGAAGGAACAGTGCAGAGGGTTCCTCCCTGTACACTGTCATGCCAAGGTGGATAGCTGCCTGCCTTTGGTTGTAGAATCCCAGAGAGACAAGGGGTGATTTTACTCAGCTGCTTCCTAAATCTCTAGAGACAGGTGTTTTACTTTGTGGCTGGGGGTTTGCAGAATCAGGACTCCACAGTGGCCCTGGTCTATCCTGGAGGGGGGCAGATCCTGGCCAGGACAGTGCTGAACCCTCTAGGAGTCCTGGAAGCAGTGGCCAACAGCCCTTCCTGAAACCCTGTAACAAGCCCCTCTATATACCACCAAAAGTATTAATGTCTAGACTAAAATCCAGTATCTGACGGCTGCTCTCAGCAGCTGGAGGAAGGAAGTTAGGTTATTAATGTGCTATGCCCGTCTGGTGAAAGAAAAAGCCCATTGGGACATGCCTAGGGGAGCTGGGGGCTTGCTGGTCTGGGCATGGGAACAGGGGGTGTAGACAGTGCTGGCTGAGATTCTGGAAGTAAAGAAGGACCCTAATGGTCTCTAAGCCACCCAGACAGGTGACACGGGTGAGGGATGGACAGTGGGGGAAGAGGACTTAGTAAGTAAAGAGATACAGGATTTTAAAATGTGCCTTAAAATTAGCATGAAAGTAATGGAAAGAAGAAAAGCCTTGTGATCCTTTGACCCCTAGGTCCTACCTGGCTCTTATGTCTGTCTCTAAGTATGGATTCACACAGCATAGGAAGGGACATTGGCTTTGGACAGGCTCCCTGGCTTCTGTGAGGATCCGCACATCACTGGGACTTATCCCGTGCAGAAGCATGGCCTGTATTACCATTCCAACCCTGGACCTGTAACTGTCTCTACCATTTTATAATCTCAGAATGAGCATGAAGCGTGTGGTGCACATTCCCATCTTCTTAGTTTTTGATTGCTTATGATTAATTCCTAGGAATGTGAAGGCACACACTTTTTTTTTTTTTTGGTATTCATGTGCTTCTTTACTTTCTATAAGTCTATGGTGCAGTGCTTATGTTCCTTGGGGAACTGATGCATGAACATAATACATTTTAATTTCTCTTTTTCAAATCCTTTCTCTTCCCTCTGTCCTCTGTGGGACAAAAACGTTTTTAAACCTTTCCTTTTCGATGGTAGAAATTTAGATAATACACACACAACCAAAAGGGTTTTTAAACTCACATTTGTATCATTACTCAGAAAAACCCTATTGACCCTAATTGTTGAACTCCTTCTTTCTTCTATGTCTTTGCCTTCTGAAACTCTTAAAAAAAAACTTAACAAATCAAGTTCATTTCTCCATGGCATTACATATTTAAGTATTTTTAAAGCATTGCCCATGAGTCAAATCTGGACCTCTGCCTATTTTTATAAATAAAGTTTTATTGGGACACACACTTGTGCTTATTGGTATTCTATATCTGGCCAAGTTTGTGCCGTGATAGCAGCACTGAGTGTTTGGACAGGCCGGATGGCCCCTAAGACTTGACGTCCTCACAGAGGACCCGAGTCTGCCAGCTCTTGTCTACACCATGTCAAGCATGTGCACAAGTGCCCCATTGCATGTGCACGTTATTTCTTATTCTCCACCTCTCATCTCTTGTTCACTTTTTAAATGTCACTCTTTCTAATGTCCCTATAGGTAGAAAGTTAGGTTTATATCCAAGAGAGCCCTTTAGGATACATTCCCAGAGATGCAGTTCCAGGGCTCTCTTCTCCCCTGTGTTTTAGCCTTCCAGTGTCATTTCCCAGGGGACACCAGTGAGCACTTGCCACAGCCTAGTGGCCTTATGGGGTCCAGCTTGCCTTCTCTGGGCAGCAGTGGAGATGAGGATCAGAGCGTTGGGGACCCCGAAGTGGTGTGAGGTCTTGGCATCCTTTCATTCCCCAACAGGCAGAGAGATTTCTCACTCGCTCACTCACTCGCTCGCTCACTCACTCACTCGCTCACTCGCTCGCTCACTCGCTCATTTGCCATCCATTCGTCCTGTCATTCATCCAGCACGTATTTATAACAATCTCTTGATCTAGGCCCTGAACACTCTTCCTGGCTCAGCCAGGCCTGAAACAAGCCCACCAGTGCTCTCTCCTGTCTCCAACTGTCTGGGCCTCATTTCCTTCTCTGTCTCCTGTTCCCTCTCACATCTCTCCTTCCCCATTCAATTTCTTTTTCCACATCTGCTTTCAGCTTCTCTGCCTCAGGCAGCTCCCATAGACCTGGCTGTGTTTGGATCCCTCCAGTACTGAGAGGGCAAAACTTGTTTCTGAGGCCAGAGGTAGGGAGATCTTTAGATCTGTCCCCAAGGGCCATCCAGGGCTCTGTCCCCCTTGCAGGTTCCACCCTGCCTACATTTTTCTGTTTGGTTTTAGGGTAGGATCTCACTATATAACCCAAGTTGGCCTCAAACTCACAGAGATCCTCCTGCCTCAGTCTCTTGAGTGTTGGAATGGCAGGCATGTGGCATTATACTCTGCCAGAGATCTCTCCTAGATTTTAATTTCAATAACCTTGGTGTTGCTGTGTTTCGCAGGTAGAAGGGAACATCAGTGCAGGTAGAAGAGAACACCAGCGCTGGCCTCTGGAGCAACGGGCTGCCAGGGCCCACCCTCCTGGGTTGGGGCAGGCCTGTCTCTTCTCCTTAATGTCCTACAGAAGCCTGTGTGTATGGGAGGCCCGAGGTTTCACCTTTTTGTGAGCAGTGGGCACATGGCCTGAACTTTGTGGGTGCAGATCGACTATGCAAGCTTCTTGGGGCAGAGACCAGTGTCCCCAAGCTGCTGCTAACAAGCGCCACTAGCTAGGTTATTGAAAGCAGCAGGGCTTTTTCTGTTCTAGGGACCGTGATCTAAATCCTAGGTGTGGCTGGGCCTTGCTTCCCCTGAAAGCTGTGCAGCTCGTCCCCTGGCTCCTCCTGGTTCTGGTTATCTGCGAGCAGCCTTTGGCCCCCGAGGTCTATAGATGCGGCCCTCTGCTCTCACCTTCATGTGACTGTCTGCTCCTGTTGTCCTTGTCACCATCTCCCATCTGTGTATGCCTGCCTCTTTGTGCCAATTTCTCTTTTTTTGAGCCAGGGTTTGACTATGCAGTTCAGGTTGCCTTAAACCCACTACAAAGCCTAGGTTAGCCTCAAACTCAGTGATCCTCCAGCGTTAGCCTCCCAAGGGTTGGGATGACAGCTGTGTACCACCAAGCCTGGCTTCTGATTTCTCCTTTAATAACAATGATAGGCATGTTAAATTAGGGTCATTGCTAATGACCTCACCTTACCTAAACTTCTCACTTTATAAAGATCCTCTAAATTGGATGTGTTGGCAAATTCCTAGAACCCCAGCATTCTGGGATGCTGAGGCAGGAAGACTGCAAGATTGAGTCCAATCTGGGATGCTCACCAAATTAGCAAAATCTTATATTTAAAAAGTAAAAAAAAGGCTAGGGATACAACTCAGTGTCAAGGCCCTGGGGCTCAATCTCCATGGACACCCCCCAAAAAAAAAAACCCTCATAGTGTTGTGAGTTTTTGAAGTCCTGGGGGATTGGGACCAGGACACATCTTTCTGGGGACAGTATTCAGCCCAAAGTGTAGACCCCAAGGCTGGATGGACCAGGCCAGGTCAGAAGAAAGTGTGAGGTGAATGAGGGAACTTGCCCTTCTCGAGGGAGCCCCTCTCTCTAGTGGGAACTACCAGGGCCTGGAGCAGAGGAAGGAGGTGAACAGTTGAGTTTGGGTCTAAGTTGCCTCAAAGTCAGTGTTCTCGGGTTCCCGCGCTTGCTCCTGCCTGGGTCCAGACGCAGACGCGGTGGCCGCACAGATCCTGTCTCTGCTGCCCTTGAAGTTCTTCCCGATCATCGTGGTGGGCATCATCGCCCTGATACTGGCACTGGCCATCGGCCTGGGCGGTGAGTCCAGTCTGTTGTTTAGCAGGTGTTGGGGGGCCAGGTGGGTTTGAACTTGTGGAACCTGCCGTGCCACACTCAGGGCTTCATCACTGAGGATCCCACACAGGGTGCTGTGTCTGTCATTTAGACACTGAAATAGGACCCGCGTGGGGTGGGGTGGCAGGTGGAAGAGACAAAGTCCCCATTCATGGGTGCTGGGCACCTGCTGCTCTCTGAGCAAGGGAAAGTGGGTCATTTGGCACAAGAGATCCTGATTGGCACCAATTTCTCATTTTCTCTTTCAAAGAGCTGGACCATAGAGGAGCTTAACTCACCCACAGTGGCTGCGTGGTCCCTAGTTTGTACCTCGCCAGCCCAGTGCCCAGGAAGCAAAGGTGGCCTGGGGAATACACTCAGGGCTCCTTGCTTGGCCTTGTCCTGCTTACCTGACCTTGAGCCCTCCAGTGTGTAAATTCACCTTCATCATGCAACAAAGTGGGGCCTGGCAGCTGCACCCCTCAGAAGTCAGCACAGAAACCGAGCTGAAGGAAACAGGCTGCTGCCAGGGATGCAATTTCAATACAGATTGCATTATTCATGGCAAGCTTACCGCTTGCCACGTGGCACGTGGACAGTTGCCAGTGCTGTGCACTGAAAGAGTTGCTTGTGAACATTCTTGTCGCCTTTTCTCTTAGTCCACTTTGACTGCTCCGGGAAGTATAGGTGTCGTTCATCTTTTAAGTGTATTGAACTGGCAGCGCGCTGCGATGGGGTGTCTGACTGCAAAGATGGGGAGGATGAGTACCGCTGTGGTAAGCTGGGGCTGCTCCTCGCAGAGGTAGGAGGGGGTGGCCTTCCACCTGCCAGACTTGGGCCTGGGGCCTTGGGTCAGAGCTCAGGGAGGCTGTTTCTGGGAGAGGACGTGGCTGAGACTGGGCCTCTGTGTAGGTTCAGGGTGTGGATGGTGCACTCCGCCTGCTCTGTGGGGCGGAAGGCTGGCACCAGGGGCTGCTGGGGAGGTCAGGCCACTGTGTGCTGCCACCTGACGTCCAACACCCGGTGCAGTGCGGGTGAGTGGCCGCAGCGCTGTGCTGCAGGTGTTCACGGCTGCCACCTGGAGGACCATGTGCGCAGACGACTGGAAGGACAGCTACGCCACTGTGGCCTGTGCCCAGCTGGGCTTCCCCAGGTAAGGGCCGGGCACTGGCCACCACTCAGGGTGGCCAGGGCTTGAAGGGCACCCAGGAGGGTAGCTTCTCTGTCTGCAGCCCAGAGCCCCCTTGTAGGGGAAAATTGAGGCCTGGTCAGGCCAGGGACCCAATCAGGGTCCACGAGTGCAGGTTAGGGCTCTTCCTATGCCTCAGCAGGAGCCTGGACACAGCCACTCTGATCCTGGGGGTCTTGTTTCCCTGAAGGTCTGAGGAAGTAGGTTTTGTCCTTTTCTCTTCTCTTCCTTTCTTTTTTGCAGTATGGGGGACTGAGCCCAGGGCCTTCATGCTGAGGTACACTCTGAGGCCTCATTTTTTATTTTTTTGAGACAGGATTTTCCTGGTCACCTAGGCTGGACTCAAACTTGCCTCCTGCCTCAGCCTCCCAGAGGGCTGAACCATTGCGCTTGTTTTGAGCCAGGTTTTTAAAGCCTATGATTCTGTGAGAACACAATTGTTCAAAATGCTGCTTAGCAACTTGTGGAAGAACTGATTTCCTGGATTCTCTGCTCCCATGTTTGGCATTGTCCAGGTGACTTTCAGCTTTAGAGCAATACATTTCTATCCAGACGTGGGCCCTGCCTCTATGCTGGCCTCCTGAGGGCTCCCCTACCTCTGTGGGTGCCCTTGGCTTCACCCTTGTGGCCCTGACATGGCCCAGGGGCAGGGCATCAGAGTCTCAGCCATCGATGGTGATGTGCCACTTTCTTGGTCACCTTCGTGTAAAGCCAGGGGAGCATGTAATGTCCCCCCACATGTGTCCCTGAGACTGTCTTACCCTATTTGTGCCACCCCAGGTTCAGACCCCAGCTGTGACTCTAAACTCAGCACCACTTGGACAGACCCTTGGGAATGCCATGCATTGCTCCTCAGAGCCAAGGAGGAGGAAGCTCACCTTGTGCGCACACATGTGCATGAACACATACACACACATGTGTACACACGCATCCATGTGTATATGCACATGCAACAAAGGCTGATGCTTCCCTGGAAGGGGCTACTGCTTCCTGCTGAGCTCTCCCTTCTGCTCTGCTCCCTCTGGGGTGAAGGCTGCCCCATTCCCGTCTTCTGGTCCTCAGGGCGCCCAGCTTGCAGGCCTGGGCACCGCACCAAGTGGGCAGCTCCCGGGGTCCCCACCCCAGCCTGTGGGGGACAAGGTCTCTGCACTGAGCAGGGATCCTATGACATGTCCTTATGAGACCCGGTCCCAGAGCAGTTTCCCCAGTCTGTGGTCTGCTCAATCTGCTTTCTGCATTATATCTGTGCTAATCAAAGAATGTGGTGAATGTTTTAAAAACAGAGTAAAAGATACATTGCTATGAATCTCCCTCCAAGTCCTCCCCTCCCTTCAAGCCATTGATGCTTTTCATACTTGTCTGGTTCTGGGACTCCTGGGTCATTTTACATGCACGCGCGTGCGCACACACACACACTCACACACACACACACACGTTGCAGGGTAATAATAAACTTCTCTTCTGGAGGGTTACCAACCTAAGTTTGCAGATCAAAAATTGGAGAAAAAGAAAGGCTGCGAGGTTAGCCAACATTTTGGCCCGAGCCTTTCAAGGTCAGTGAAGACTCAGGACACACACGCACACACACCAGGCTGGCTCTGCACAGACCAGGAAGGTCTTGGTCCCCCCGACCCTCCTTCTTGGTGCTTAGTCTCTACTTGAAGGCCAGCTCACAGTGCCATACCTGGTTCTGCATGTGGCTGTGCATTCCTGCTTTCAAGTCAAGCAAAGTCCAGTTCAGCTGCAGGAACAAAAGTGCAGGAGTCGGGGAGAGCACGGGCTCTGGCGCCTGGCTACATCTGCTCCTTACTGACTAACCTAGGAACTGCAAGTGACCCCTCACTTTTGTCACCAGGTGATTGTCACAAAGGACACCAGTTTTGCTTCCCTGCAGTCCCTGGGGAATCATGCAGAGCAAGCACTGAACCCTAAAGTGTCCTGTAAAGAGCAGGGCAGTCGCTTTCCCCCATCCTTCCTTCCCTCTCCCTTCCTTCCCTGTTCCTAAGACCCAGACTTAGCTGGTGTCTGGGCCCCAGGGCCTCAGGAAGGGTCTTTTCCTGGCGGCAGGGGAAGCTGGGTGGCAGCACAGAGGAAGATAGCACATGGTCCAAGACCATGCTGGGGGAACCCTGCTAGGCTGTGTGTGTTTTTGGCAGTTCCCATGGACACATGGGCTTCCCCAAGCACAAAGCCTGGAGCCTTGTGACCTGAACATGAGTTGACAGAGGGTGGGGGAGTCAAGAGCTCCCATGGGGACTGTGTCTGGTGTGCTTGCAGCTATGTCAGCTCAGGTGACCTCAGAGTGGACTTGCTTGAGCCACAGTTCCAGGGAGACTTTGTGTCCATCAACCACCTCCTGCCAGATGACAAGGTGACCGTGTTACACCATTCTGTGTATGTGAGGTAAGCAGGAGATGCTGTTATTTACACCTTGTTGGGTTGCTGCCTGGGCTTGTGGAGCCGTGATAGGGACAGGCAGGGTGGGCTTGGTTGGAGGACAGGAGCTGAACCCTGATCTAGGCAATAACAGCCAAGTGCAGAGCCAGAAGGGAAAGCAGTTGGTGAGTAGACCAGATATGCATGGGGTCACCTAGCAGGGACACCAGCTATGTCTGGGTCTTAGGAACAAGAAAGGAGAGGAGAGGGAAGGAAGGATGGGGGAAAGCGACTGCCCTGCTCTTTACAGGACACTTTAGGGTTCAGTGCTTGCTCTGCATGATTCCCCAGGGACTACAGGGAAGCAAAACTGGTGTCCTTTGTGACAATCACCTGGTGACAAAAGTGAGGGGTCACTTGCAGTTCCTAGGTTAGTCAGTAAGGAGCAGATGTAGCCAGGTGCCAGAGCCCGTGCTCTCCCCGACTCCTGGGACCCTGAGCTGAGGTCTGAGTTCTCCACTCTGGGACCATGGCTTCCTCATGTGTGTAGCTGGGCCCTGGGCTGTGTAGGAACCCTGAGTGCCCTGTGTAGCAAACTGGGACCTGCAGAGATCTCAGGACCCCTGTTCCAACTGGGGAAGGGTGGGTATCACTGGGACCTGTCCTAGTTGCATGACCCCAGGTCAGGTTGTGAAGAGCACCAGGGAAATGGACACAGGTGGCACCAGTGGGTGTGTAGGTGCCACCTGTGTGACTTTAGAGGTCCCGGGCCTACTCTAGTGGGTGGGGTCTCCCAGTGTATCGGGGAGCCCACTAGCAGTGCTTGCTTCTGTTTCAACATGGATTACAATTGTAATCTTTATTCAAGAGCCAGGGGAATGAAAATTTATTTTTCTTCTTTTACAAGATCAAGTAAAAGAGAAAAATATTCACTCTACAGACCTTAGATACAAGGAGAGGCCGCAATATATGTGGTGAATGTTTAAATATAAAACATTTATTATTGCAAAAGACGTATCACTTTGGATCCCCCTCAGACCTTTCCTTTGTCTTGGTTACTTTTCTCTCTTTGCTTGAACAAAATACCAGACAGCCAAAATTAAGGAAAGAAAAGTTTACTCAGCTCACAGTGGATGTTTCAGTCCATACCCAGCTGGCTCCAAGGCAGAAAGAGCGGAGGTCAGCGGAAAGCAGCAAAGAGCAAGGGGAGGAGCAGCAGCTCCCGCAGCTCGCAAGCGTCTCTCCCTCCCTTCCCTGGGCAGGTGCAGCACTCACACCCATAATCCCAGCATTGGATCCTGAATTAATCACAAACTCTAGAAACCACCCCATGACTGCATGAGGTTTGGGGGGACAACTAGACACAAACCATAACGTCCCCCTCTGTCACACATGCTCATCCCATTGTCCTCCCCACTCTGTGCAGCAGCTCTGGAGTCTTCTTCCTGAGGGTCTTTATGAGGTGTGATCAAAATGAAGGTGACTCTGCCACCAAGCACCACCCAGTGGAGGGGCAGCCTTATAAAAAAAAAAAAAGGTGATGCTATGTTCTCATTCACCTTATTCACCAGGTCTGGTACTGTGTAACTGCAGACTCTTCTCCAAGGTCTAGATGATTATGACCTGGAAAACAGTTTGAAACCAACTCAGGACATGGAGGCAGCCAGGGCAGCTCAGCTAGAGACACTCAGGAAAGAGGACTCGGAGCTGCTGCAGAAAGTGGCAAGCGTGTGACCTCAGGAATACCCTGCAGGGGACCCATGGCAATGTGTCTTTTACTGTGATAAAAGCTTTAAATGTAAACCTCTGCTGTATTTTGCTGTCACACCTTCTACTATCCATGATGCCTGTCATTTCTCCACATTAGGGAGGGATGTGCCTCAGGCCATGTGGTCACCCTGAAGTGTGTGGGTAAGTGTTCTGGACACACAGGGAAACAGGTGGAAGCCAGCATTCACTGTGTCATGTCCCCTTTTCCCAGCATGATTTGAGCCTTTTTCTCTGGGGTGTCAGATGGAACGGAGTGAGAGGTAGGTTCACTCTCACCTGTCAGGTGGGGAGTGGCCCAGGTGGGCAACTTTTTAGCAGCAGATAGGACCTAAGGCCTAGAAGTCCTGTTCCCATCTGAAGTCCCCAGCAGTCTGGCTCCCTGTCTTCTTCTCCTTGGGCTTCTCCAGTGGCCTTGCTTCCTTCTCCCAGCAGAAGCTCCCTTTGAAGGGGTGGGGTCTGGATAAGGTGTAAAGGGGAGATGCTACCAGCACCCTCAGCATTGTCAGGGACCTTGGCAGGCTGGGAGTAGTGGCTGACACCATGGATATTGTCATTACAGACTCCGAACGCTGGGAGCACTGTCACACAGACTCTCAGGACCCGGGGCAAGGAGGTCTTGGTTCTGGGGGCCTTTCCACACTTCTCACCACACCGAGCCTATCCTCAGGCCCCCATGGTCGGGGGTGGGAGCAGCAGGGTTCAGGGGAGCAGACTGGAAAGCCTGCAGTCTCCCCATATACCTTGCCCTCCCTCTGCAGTCTGTGGGCTGAGGACTGGCTACCGTGCACGCATCGTCGGTGGGAATGAGTCATCGCTGGCGCAGTGGCCCTGGCAGGTCAGCCTCCAGTTCCAAGGTTACCACCTGTGTGGGGGCTCGGTCATCACGCCCGTGTGGATTGTCACTGCTGCACATTGCGTTTACGAGTGAGTGCTCGCTGGTATGGTTCCTGTCTTCCATGCCCCAACTGGGCCTGGGCCATGTGGGTCAGGGCTGAGCGGGGAGGTGAGCAGGTTTGGAAGCCAGGCAGGCAAATCCACCACAGCTGAGTCCCACTGCATTGCCCTCATGTGGAGGCCCCTGAGTCCCTCAGGATCATCTCTTTTGGGGGTGTAGGGGGTAAGAAGGCCCCTAGGCACAAGGGCTCAGTTCCCCTGTTCCTTTCCCCTACTCTGATGATAGGCTGGTGATAGGCAGTCCTGGTGGCTGCTTTGAGAGGCGAGCCCTGTTTGCAGATGTGAACTGCACAGGGTGTGGAGCGAAGCCTATCTTGGACACACACAGTCATCAGCTGCATTTCCCCAGGGATTTCCTGGGAGTGTAGTCAAGATGCCAGGCCCGGGGCCACCTCCTGTCCAGGGACACCTTAGGTCACCTGGGCTTAGTGGGTCCCGTGGCTGGCTTTGTCCTTGGTTTCACCTTCTGGCCTGTCCATTTCAGCCTCTACCTCCCCAAGTCCTGGACCATCCAAGTGGGCCTGGTTTCACTGCTGGACAGCCCAGTGCCCTCCCACTTGGTGGAGAAAATCATCTACCACAGCAAATACAAGCCAAAGAGGTTGGGCAACGACATTGCCCTCATGAAGCTGGCCGGGCCACTCACCTTCGATGGTACCTCTGGGTTTTCAGGGTGTTTGGGGCTTAACTGTTTCAAGAGGGTTATGTATGGAAGTATTTTTTTTTTAATTTTTATTTTATTGAAGTACAAATATCAATGAGACAGTTTTAAGATACCTTGACAAGATGGATTTGATAAATTAATACATTGCAAACTGTTTTCATAATGTTTTGGTATCATAGAAGGTGAATACATATTATACTTACAGACATCATTATAGCATATGTCTCTTATCAGTAAATCAGGAGAGTGTAGCTGTTTGCATATCTTATTTTTTATACCTGAATTACATAAAAGATTCAATAATTAATACTTTCTACCTTGTTATTTTCCTAGTGATTGTCCATAGTATTAGAAGCTGACATAATATCCTGTCCAACCACCATTAGTGCAAATCTTGCCTCTCATAGAATTATGTAGAAGCACGGCATTATCTATCCCAACTGTACTGTCCATACACACATCATGATTCTTCCTTTCTATACCCCTTCCTTTGTCTACACCTGTCAAAGATGGGCACTCCATTGTCATTCAACTAATTTAGGTGCCTGAACTCGATGACACTATCCAACACAGTCCAGCATTCCACAACAATAGTGAGTTATCCAAAGAAGTTGTCGACCATAGCCATTTACAGCTCAACTTATTATTATGGTCCCGCGGTGCATACCTCATTTTTATGCTTTTCTGCTGGATGGTTAAGACCTAGATAAAGCAAGACCTATATACCAACACTTTTTGTTTCTTATGAGGTCAGTGAAGTCCCCTCGGGTTTATCTTGTAGTCCTGTACCTTATTCTGTAGATCCTTTGTCTGTGTCATCCATGTGGATGAGTCACGGCCAGTGCCCGACCAGTTTGCTCTCTGTGAGAGCCTGAGAGAGTTTTCTCTCCATGTGACTCTCCCCAGGCACACTATAGAACTTCGGTCTCTTTCCTCTGTGGCTCCATAATCTCCTTGTTCAGTGGAAGTATTTTTATGACAGCTGCTTAAACCTTATTGGAAAGCCCAGCGTCTGATTCATGTGGGTGTGGGCACCTGCTGATTGTGCTTGTCATTAAAGTTGTGACATTCCTGGTTCTTGGGATGATAACCATTTTCAGTTGTACCCTGGACAATTTGGCTAAGAGACACAGAGTTGTTGGAGCCAAATCTAGTGACATGGAGTGGCATGCCTGTGCTCTGCTGTGGGTGCCATCAGGGCCAGTGCTCATGGTGCTTGTTCACCAGAAATGATACACCGACACTTGGACTTTGCTAACAATTCAGTGGGTGTCCTGTTGCTTCAGGGCCCCTGTGCATCAGGGAGACCTTGGGTGTAGGCAGGTCCCCTACCCTTGCTGGAAGCTCAGGTGGCTCTACATGAGTTGGGAGGGCCAGGAACATCCTAGGATGGATGTTCGGTGAGGCAGAGGATGCAGTCCCAGGCTATACCAGCAGGGACCCCACAGGCCAGATCTGACCCATGGCCCAGATTGGTTAATAACATTCTCCTGGAACCTGGCCACACCCATTTCCTGGTCTATTTCCAGGGGCTGCTTTCTTGCTGTGGTGGTGGAGTCCCTGGGGCAGTGCAGAGACCCAGTGCCTGCTGAAGCCTGTGTGATCTCTGGCCTCTGCTCCAAAGGCTGTCAGTCTAGACTGCACACAGTGCTGTCCAGGGGCCCTAGGTGGAGGACAGGGTGAGACATCCCTGCTCTGATCTGCTAGGGCCCGAGCTGTCCTAGAGAAAGTCAGTGCCCCTTGCCCTCCAAGACTGGATGTGGAGGGCAATGACCACATCTTAAAAGAAGCAACCAAGAACAGAATAAGAAAAGGGCCCATTTACAAGAGAGTACATTGTGAGGGCTGGCTAGGCTAGAGACATTGTTTCCAGCAGAGGAATCATCACAGGGGAGAGGCCCCGGTTTTTACAAGGGAGTGCAGGTTGGAGAAGGGTCTGAGTTGGCCTGTGGAATGTCTCAGAAGTGCATTTTCTGGAGCATCTGGCTCCTCTTTAAGTTTTCCAGGAACACCTGCGAGGCAGCTAAAGTTGTTTATCAAAATCGCCAATTGACTAGACCACTTATTTCAGCCACCTAGAAGGCCCTCTTTTCCTGTGAGAAAGGTTTATGTTTCTTTGGAGTGTCAGGGCATTAACTTAGGACCGCTGGGTGTGTGCAGGTGGGGGGCAGGTTCCAGGGGAGGCTTCTCACAGGGGATGGTAGCCCTCTCGTTGGCAGTGGACGATCATGATCGCCACACTCCTTGGAGACGCAGATAGTGGGCTGATGGTTGGCAGACGGCTGCCCGCTAAGCGCGGTCATTGTTCCCCTGCCCACAGAGATGGTTCAGCCCGTCTGCCTGCCCAACTCCGAGGAGAACTTTCCTGATGGCAAAGTGTGCTGGACGTCTGGATGGGGGGCCACGGAGGATGGAGGTCAGTGGTCATAGATCACATTCTGAGCCCAAAACCCCAGAACCTTGGGGCAAGGATGGGCCCTCTGATGTCTCACCACGATGCCCACATGGGTAGTTAGAAGCCCAGCCAGGGGTGATGATTCTTAACAGCCATCCCTGCAGCTCGGGGTCATCAAGGGCACTCTGTTCTCTTAGGACCTCAGGAGGGGTTGACGCTCAAAGGGAATGGGGACATCACTACGAGACCCCCCTACCACACCTGTCCACCTCCTTCCTCCTCGAATGCACATGGAACCACCTAGATACCTTTGTTTAGAAATTTGTGCCTTGTAACCAGTGCCATGTGTGCCCATGGGATGGTGGAAGCTGTGTGACTTCTTCTTCAAAGATCATGTAGAACAGGCCATCCAAGGTGACCCCGTTGCTATAGCAATGACGGTAGCAGCAGTGTTGAGAGTACTTGCAGTAGATGTAAATGAAGCCCACGTCCCTCAGTGCTGAGGCACAGGAAGGGTCAGTAGGCTCAGCTATCACACCCACCTAGCTGCTGGAAACGTATTAGCTTCCTGTAGTGCTGTAACAAGGCGATCCAATCTGGAGAAGCTTGAGCTATAAAACCCATTGTCCTGAAGCTCTGCAGGCAAAAGTCTGAGATCATGGTATGGGCAGTTCTGGCACCTTCTGGCTGCTACTCCAGGGCCTGGTGGCTTGGGCATCCTCAGTGTCCCTTGCTTGCAGAAGAGTCACCCCATCTTCATTTGCCTCCCAGAAAGTCTTGGGATCACAGAGCCCCTCTCCTTTGTCTGACGGGGACACTGGATTTAGGGTCACCGAGTACAGGATGAGCTGACCTTATGAGTGTCATCTTAATTATACCAAAAAGACTAGGTTGCAAAGAAGGTCATGCTTCCCAGCTCTGGGGGTTCAGGATTTTCCCTTGGAGACCTGTCAATTGTGCCTGTCCTAAAGGACATGGGGTGCACCCAGCTCCAAGCTGCTGGCCCCTCCCTGTCTACCCACTCCCAGCACTCTTGGGGGTGTCCACCCTGGCTTGGGATCCTCTGGCTCTTAGTAGTTGCAAGCCAGCACACACCTGGCCAAGTGCAGCCTGTGCCAGCATGGCAGCACAGAGGGTCCTGGCTCTGTCAGAACTGGGACTGTGGCTTGTGGGGGAGCAGGAAAACCAACCTCTGCTTCTCTTCCTTTCCTGGGGTCACTCACTGGGACATGCCTAGCAGAGTGTTTCTAATCCTTTGAGCTCTGCAGAGGGGTCTCTGGAGGAGAAACCCTTCCTCTGCAGAGGTCCAGGGTTGCTGGGCAGACCTGCCCATCTGAGTCCCTGTGATCCTCTGTGTCCCACAAAAGGCCCCAGCACCCCTCTTCCTGCACAAGACTGGCTGTAGTCCTGACCTTCCTCCTCCTTTGTATCAAGCTTGACTCACATATGGAGCCCTCAGCCTCAGAGCTTCCCCCTACCCCATGGGGGGTGTCCTTGTGTACTTGTGTAGGTGGGGACACAAGGTGGGGGACCCAGGCACCATGCCAAGGACCCTGCCACTAGCTGGTGCCAGGCATGGACTCCACCTTGCTGTCCCTCCCCCTCCCCTTCACCTCAGCTACTCTTCAGGCATCTGGAGGATTGGTGACAGCTGCCCTTGACCTCTCAGCCCAGTGTCAAGCCACGGTGTCCTATTGAGGGCAGTAGAGGTATGGGAGGATTTGGGGTGTCCCCATGAAAAATGTGAGGTGACATACTCATTGTACACATAAGGGAAGGTTTTCAGGACCTATGTGGCACCTGCACTACCTGTTGGAGGCAAAGAGCAAGGTGTCTCCTGCCTGGGGCCCTCTACAACCCAGGACATCAGGGAGGGTTGTCCCTTTGTGTTGGCTAAGAGGTTGGCCCACAGGGCTGATTACTTTCTGGTGGCAGCTGCAACAGGAAGATCCAGCTTGGTGGCTTAAAGTGTCACAAGTATAAGCCTGGAGGCCAGCAGTCCACTGAGGAATTGGGATGGCCAGGCTGGCTCTCTAAGGGCCTGAGTAGGGTCGGGCTGCACCCCTGAGCTCCAGGCCCCTCCCCTCAAACTCATCTGTGACTCTGACCTCTGCTTCCGCCCCACATCTCCTCTTCTGAGCCTTTTCCATGCACCATACCCCTATCCTTTCCGGGTCTGCACCTCACCACATTTGCAAGGCCACTCTGGCTGGGTCAGCTGTCACAGGTTGTGGGGATTAGGACATGTGTGTCCATAGAGACATGTTTTTCTGCTGACAACTGCAGGTGTTGTGTGTAGCCTTCCCGAGCTTCCATCTCTCTTGCAAACCTGGCTCCGCTTTCTTGGTTTGAGGGCCTGGGCCAGAACAACTCTGGGCAGGAACCCTGGGCTGCTATAGCTCCACCTCCTTCTGCACTTTGGGCCCCATGGAGCTCAGGGTCACTTGAGCTCAGGAGCAGAGTTCTAGGTGAGGTGGGCTGCTCGGGGAGTCCTCTGTCCCCCACAAAGCCATCCTCAGGGGCGCCAAGTCCTAACTGGTGGTCTGCCCTTGCCCTCAGCGTCACTCGGCCCTGACACCTGCCCTCGGTGCCCCTCCTGCTCCTCACTGTGGTCTGCCCTTGTTTGGAGCAGGTGATGCGTCCCCTGTCTTGAACCACGCGGCGGTCCCGCTCATCTCCAACAAGATCTGCAACCACAGGGAGGTGTACGGAGGCATCATCTCCCCGTCCATGTTGTGCGCCGGCTACCTGAAGGGCGGGGTGGACAGCTGCCAGGTAAGGGTGCCCCTGGCTGCTGAGCCTTCGGCGCAGTGGCCTAGCCCATGGGACGGGCCCCTGCGCCTGCTCAAAGGTGTGGGGAAGAAAGGTGCTAGAGACACAGCCGTCCCTCTGGGGCAGGGCTTCTTCCCTCTGCACAGGCATGGAGGGAGGGCCCTGCTCCCTGAGGCCTCCCCTGGTGTGGCACCTGGTCCCTGGGAACAGTGCTGTGCCCTTGACCATGTCCCTTGCCTACCAGGGTGACAGTGGTGGGCCCCTGGTGTGCCAGGAGAGCCGGCTCTGGAAGCTGGCAGGCGCCACGAGCTTTGGCATCGGCTGTGCAGATGTGAACAAGCCTGGGGTCTACACCCGCATCACTTCCTTCCTGGACTGGATCCATGAGCAGATGGAGGTGTGTGCTGGCTCCCTCCCAGGCAGGCTCTGGAAGGGAGGAACCCTGCCGCGGATGTGCCAGCAGTGACTTGGTGGCTTAGGGCATAGCTAATCTCTGGGCTGGGCAAGGCCCTCTGTGGGTGCGGCCACCACACAGTGGGGGACAAGTGGCTGGTCATGGGTGAGGACCCCAAGTATCCCCTCTGGCATCACCCTTTGCTGGGAGCCTAAGGGAGCTCAGAGTGTCTGGGTAGAAGGGGCCAGGACCCCTGGACTCTGGACTCCAGGGAAAGGTGTTCTAGGGCCCACTGCAAGGTGAGCAGGGAACAGTGGTATGTGGGTGGGGTGACCAGGGTATGCTTGAAGGGTCAC
Source organism: Ctenomys sociabilis (assembly GCA_004027165.1). Taxonomy (NCBI): domain Eukaryota; kingdom Metazoa; phylum Chordata; class Mammalia; order Rodentia; family Ctenomyidae; genus Ctenomys; species Ctenomys sociabilis. Next base: position 10,502 of record PVKA01008276.1, on the reverse strand, counting down.
AGGGCAGGATCTGGACTCTGGCCTGGAGGGTGGGCAGCCAGTGTCTGCTGACTCAATCTCAGACTGAGTCTCCTATCACTTGGACCAGTTTCCAAGGCCTTTACTCTTCTTCTTTCAGCTAAGATTTACATGACAAAAGTGAGCCATTATAAAGTCCACCACTTTGTGGCACTTGTGACCCTTATGTTGTGGGGCCTCTCTCTGGATCTGAAACCTGCTCCTCACCCATCCCTCCTGCCCTCTGAACAGCTCTGGAAGCCACACCGCTTTATTTCTGTTTTACTTCGTTTTATTTTAAGACAGGGTCTCCTGAAGTTATTTAGGCTGGCCTTGAAGTCGCTGCATAGCACACATTGGCCTTGAGCTCACTGAGACCCTCTTACCTCAGCCTCCCAAGAGCTAGGATCTCAGGTTTGCACCACCACCTTTGGCAACCAAACTGCCTTAAGAGCTTCTAAAACCGTTCCTGGCATTGGCCATCACACAGCTTTGTTCTTTTTATGTCTTCTCCCCTTCCCAACTCCCCCTCCACCTGTTGGTACTGTTCTTGTCTTAGGAAAATCTGTCTTCCTGTCTCCTATCATCTGCCTTTTATTTTGCTCTTTATTTATTTGTACTTCAGGTCTCTCATCTAAGAGAGACCACATGATGTTCCAACTTGTGTGTCTGATTTATTTCACTTGACAGTGTGGTCTCAAGTTCCATCCATTTTCCTACATACAATTCAAGCTTATCCTTCTGCATGACACAGTGTTGTTCCATGGTGTGCAGACAGCACAGTTTCTTTATCCCTTCACCTGCTGATGGACATAGAAGCTGCTTCCAGGCTTTAGCTGCTGTGAGTTATGCTACTGTCAGCATGGGTGCGCTTGGGTCACTGTAGAGGGATGCCTTTAACCCTGCTAGGAAGGTACCCAGGAGGAGAGCAGCTGGGTCAGATGGTTTCTGGTTTTAGGTTTTGGTGGACTCTCCATACTGATTTCCATAGTGGTTGTATAGTAAGTCCTTGAATTACAAACATACGAGTTGTAAGCATTACGAATGGACCTCCTGGCATTACAGATACTCATAGATGTGAACAAGTTGCGGTGGTAGCTATGTGTCTCCTGGGTCACAGCTGTGCTGCTGTGTGCTCACCATACAGTGTGACAGTATGCAGTGTTCAGCCAGAGTCCAGGGTGTCTGGAAGTGAGAGGAAAAGCGGTGACGATGTGGAGGGAGCCACTAGGAAGCATAAAGTAACACATATTGTGCACGAGGCTGGGGAGATAGCTCAGCGGCATCCATGCCTGCCTTGAAAGTTCAAGGTCCTGAGTTCGATCTCTAGCACTTTACCCCCGAAAAAAGTACATTGTGCATATATACATTGTAATGTATACACTGTATGTTTGTGTCAAAGGTGTGTAGGACTCACTTTGTTAGCCTTAGGAATGAGTCTGGCTTGTAAGTTGGGCATTTCCTACCGGCCTACCTTCATAACAACAGTAGACTCTCTGCAGCATCTGTCACTGGATTTCTTGATATCCTTTCTGGACAAGGGTGGCATTTCAGCATTGTTTTAATTCACATTTCTCTAATGGGGCCCTGCTGGTTTTGATACATGGGGTCTTCAGAGCATGGGTGAGTGTCCGGGACTGCTGCCAGCTTTGCTGCCTGAGGACCCTTTCATGGGGTGTGCTAATTGTATCTGACCCTAACCACCAAGAGCCCACAGGAGCCATTGCTGGCACAATACTGAGAAAGACCTTCTGAAGCAGCTCCCTCCTGCCTCCCTGGCCAGCTCTCCAGGTCTCAGCTGTCCTTTTGAGCACTTTGGTGAGCCCCTATGCCTTGGACCCCATCCTGACTGTCACTTGGCGGGTCTCTGCTTTGATGGCTTCCTGTTCACTGGCAGGTTTCTCTGTCTAGTTGGGGCTTGAAATGAAGTTTCTCCAACTCAAACCAGAGCTTGGGAGGTGACTCTAGGACCTGGGACATCCCTAGGGCAGCTCTGGGGCCCCCAGAGCAGTGATGAGCACTGCAGACAAGCCTGTCCCTAGGGATGGTGGTGAGTTCTCAGGGCGGCCTGCAGCTGCCCACTTGTTTTAATGTCTGAGAGGTAGCTGGCAGGGTGACATCTCTGTTTGCTTTTAGAGAGACCTGAGGACCTGAAGAGGCGGGGACACGTTGCTGCTGGGCTCCTGCGTGGATGCCCAGTCCTTCCCCAGATCTGAGCATGGGCAGGGAGACACAGGCAAGTGCTCTTGGAGCTGAAGGGAGATGCTGGCCTGACCCGAGACACCCAGTGCCGCCTGCTGCTCGTGCCTTGAGCCATGGGTTTCAGCTGAGACAAGCACGAAGCTCCTTTCTGACCTTCACTAAGAACTAACGCAGAGCATCCCTATCCTTTCCCACTTGTCTACTTGATTTTTTAAAAATTAATTTTACTACTACACATTTGGGCTATGTAACAGTGAGCTCTGCTTGGGGAACTTGGGACTGACACATGTCCATCCCCTCCAGCCCTTCCTCTGCCCTCCCTTCCATTCTCTTTTCTCTGAAATGATCCTGCAAGATCCCTGATGAGACAGCAGAGCTGAGGACGGCCACTTGGTCAGGAGACCAGCATCCAGAATGTGGGCCTTGGTGGCTTTCTGCACATTTCACCCTTTGACACCGGACTCTTCTGACACTTCCTGTGTGTAAGACCCTCTTCACATGTGGAGACCTGTCTTTGACGAATGCGCTCCAAGGCTCAGTTTGGTTATTTCCCTATTTTCTTTGTTCCCCAAGAGTGGTCCCATTTTGTAGAGGGCTTTGGATTCTGTGATCAAGGGCTGACCACCACACAGACCTGGATCAGCTTGAGTATGGGCCTGGGTAACTTTGGTCTTTCCCACGCACCCATGGGAGTTGACATTTTCTGTTAGAACAGGTTTCTCAGGAGAGTAAAAGGACTTAATATTCTAGCCTAAGACCTGCTAGTAAGGTATGAAGATGCAAGGGTGTGGGAGGAACAGGACCCAGCCAGGTCCAGGGTAAAAGGAACCCCAGCCCTGCCGCTGGGTCTGAAAGCAAGCAGAGTAGCAGGTCACAGGTCATCAAGGTCAGCTGCTGTCCCCTCTGCATCAGCTTGCCAACCCACCATGCTTCTGCAGGGTTGGGGACCACAGACCCCCTTCCCTTTCCATGTCACATGGAACAGAGGAGGGTAACCTAGAGGTGGCATTAGCGTTTGGCATCCATTAAATCACCAGCACATGAATCAGCTGGGCACAAGCTAAGAGTTTTAAGAGAAGAGAGCTGTCTAGGTACTGGGGTGGGGGTGGGATGGGGGTGACAGCAGAGTCAGCAGGAGGTTGGGGAGAAGGAGAGTGAGGCTGACTGCACTGTGTGTCTGTTGGGCTTGAGGTCACTGCACATCAGTCAGGACAGGGACTGCTGCATGGCATGGACCCCAGTACACTGGGGGGCCAAGAACCTAGTGATGCCTGTAACCCTGACCATTACTGAACCCACAGAAACAGTTCTTCCCACTCACATGCACCTGTGATGAGGTTTAATTTATAAATTAAGCACAGGAAGAGATGAACAAAGGAACTAATCATAAGAGCAACTATAGCAATACCGTGTAATAAAAGTTTTGTCAATGTGGCCTCTCTTGAAACACCAGCCTTCATTTCCTCCTTCACTAAAGGCAGCAGCATGAGTTGTTCTTCAGTGACTGCAAGGGTGAGTGTCATAGTGCTTGGGCCTGGGGCCATCGTAAGTGGAGCAGGGGCCACTCAAATACCGGGACGTTTGATCTGATAACTGCAATGACTACAGGTGATCAATGGGCTGGTAGCATATCTGGGGGTGGACACGGCCCACGGGTGAGTCACATCCTGGGTGGGGTGCAGGGGGATGCACGGAATTCCACTCCACCACTCTGAATGGCTTATAAATTATTTATTTCTGGAATCTTCCACTGAATAATCTTGGACTGCAATTGACTTGTGTAACGAAAACCTCAGATAAAGGTAATTCCTCAAATAGAAAAAGGTCAAGAGCATTTTTACTTCAAGTGTTTCTGCCTAGCTGTCTTCAGAAGGAAAAACAGCTCCCAAATCACGTATCTGGCCTGTGGGGAGAGGAAAGATCTTACACACATTCGTCTCAATAGAGAAAAATGGGCCGTGACATTAGTAGCTGTACACTTCTGGCCCACTATGGCCCCTTCCTTCTGTAATTACCATGGATTTTTAAGGAAATGTTTGACGTTGTACGATACTACTATTATACAGATTGCAGGTAGTTAATCAGTGTATGCTGGGTACCTGGCATGGTTCCACACTCTTTTCGTATTTACCTGTGTTATTTCTGTAACAGTCCTACAGGGGGGTGTGCCACCTTTCTGTCACTGTGACAAAACACCTGGCATTAGTGACTTAAGAAAAAAAGGTTTATCATGCTTCACAGCTTCTGTGCATGCTTGACCAGCTCCGTTGTTGCTGGCCTGTGGCAAGGAAAGCTATTCATCTTATGGTGGCCAGGAAGCACAGAGAGAAAGGGGAAGAGGGGCAGGGACAGGAAATGGTCCTTGAGGGCATGTCTCTCTGTCAACAAGGACACTGGGTCAGAGAAAGGAGGCACACACACATCTGGCTAGGGTGGAGTCTGGGATTGGAGCGACTAGGGGAAAAGTTGCAAGGGAAGCTGGAAGCTTTGTTATTTGAACTGCAAGAGGTTTTGCATCACCTACTGGAAGCCATCTGAGACCCAGCTGTGGTTCAGCGTCCTGATGAAATTCTCCTTCCTCTACAGAAATGCTTGGTTTCCATGGAGACAACTTCAGACCCCACGGAGGTCCAGGGGTAGACCTCCAGCTGAGCAGGCCCTCAACCTACTCTTGAGTAGATGTTTTAATTTTGTTGGAGAAAGGCCCAGGATCACATTGAAGGGTGAAATGGCAGCTGAATAATTCCAGGCTCCTTGTTTCTGTGGCTACTCTGTGGAACCTTCCCCATGCTTGAGAGCCAGGCCAGGTGGAAGCCAGGAGAGGAAGCACAGACGGAGCACTCCTGACCTGCAGCCACCTCCAGAGATACAGCTGGAAGAATGAGATGGCACGGGCTTGCTGGGGCCGGGAGGGACCAAGATGGCCAGAAACCTTCTGACCTGAAGGATGGCAGAGTCCCCAGCCCCCAAACATCAGGACAGATCCACAGGGGCAGAAGTCTCAGTTCCTCTCCCTCACTGTAGTATTTCAGAGGGCTTTAACACTTGAGTTTAAACACTTGAGTTCCAGAGTTTAGGACTGGACTCTGGAAAGCCTAACAGCATTGCAGTCAGTTTGAAGAAAGGACCATTCAACATTGGCCATAAATTTAAACACCACAGTTGGCTGTGAACACGAACCTGGCTGGCCATCTCGTTAGGAGGGCTTCTCACCTGAATCTGAGGGTGGCGCACGGGGGTGTCCTCCTTGCCCACGTGTGATGCGGGGTCCTCGGCAGCATCTGGAGGGATCACAGTTTCCTTTTAGCCACTCTGATTGGTACCCACCTTTAATTGGGGTTTCTTGAGGGCAAACATGTCACACATCCCACCGTGAGCTGGCTTGCCCTTCAGTGAAATATCTCTTCCTGCCTGTTGCCCGTCCTCTAACTAGATTGTTTACACTGTTGAGTTTTGAAAGTTATTTTTAGATTCTAGTCCCCAGCCCTTTGCCTGATGTGAATTTCCACATTTTTTTCCCCCCAGTCTGCAGCTTATCTTTCCAGCCCGGTCTCCTGCTTTGTAAAGGGAAAGTGTATCATTTTGGGGAGATCCAGTTGTTCAAGATTCCCTTATGTATCACTCTCACAGAGCCAAGCTGAGATGTGGACTACTTAATTCTAGCTTCCTTAATGATTTCTGCTAATGATTTTTGCCCTAAATGTTTTAAAGTTTATTTATTTGGTACAGGGTCTCACTATACAGCTCACGCTAATAGTGGTCCTCCTGTCTCTGTCTCCCCAGTGCTGGGATTACAGATGTGCACCACCATGCCCAATTTGGGGGCTGGCATGGTATTCCCAGGGTTTGGTGCCTGCTGGCATGTGGTGCTAAGGATTAAAACTGGGTCCTTGAGCTTGCCAGGCAGTTAGTTATACCACTGAGCTATCTCCCCAGCCACCTAAATGTTTTACGATTTCACTTTTTTCATTTAATTCTGAGTTTTATTTCAGGTGTGAAGTTTGGGTGGCGGCTTACCCCATGCTGGTGGGGGTACAGCTGTCCCAGCACCATCTGACAGCTATTCCTCCCCTCTGTACTGCTGGTAGTCCTTTGCCAAAGGCATTTAGACATTATTTTTTGTGTATGACTGGGAATCCAACCCAGGACCTTGCACTCGCCAGGCAGGCACTTATGCTGCTGAGCTATATCCCTCCCTCACCCTGTTTGGACATATTTCTATGAATCTATTTCTGAGTCTTCTGCTCTGTTCTGTTGATCTATGTGTCTGTCTTTCTGCCACCACTGCCTGTCCCAATTTTGGTGCTCATGATTATAAATCTAAGTGCTTATAATAGGAAGTCTGAGTACGAGGGCCAGGGAGCCTCCTACTTTGTCCTTCAGTGGAGTGGACCTTTTAGCACCTTCCGTGATACAAACAGCCTCCCATACCATGTGTGCTGGAGGCTCACCTCCACTACTGCAATCATTTCCTCCACATCACACAATATGGTCATTTTTCTTTAGCTAGGTGGCCTCTGAGCCTGACACCCCACAGCCTCCTCTCCTGGTGACACAGACAAGAAGCAACGGATGCGGTTTCTCCTGCTGTGGAGAGCGGCTTGGCCAGTGATCGTCTGCCTCTCCCCTTGCCCCTCTCTGTTGCCCCTTGCACCTTAATGTGCTGGGACAGTTGGCTTCCATGTCCTCCTTGGCCATCCAGCCCCTACTCCCCACACCAGCAGGAGGGCGGCCAGGCAGCATGGAGTCCCTCCTACACCCCCACCACTTCAGAGGAGACCACAGCCTTTGAGAAGAAAAGATGGGCACCTGGGGTGGTCAAGCTCAGGAAGGGAGGGATCTGCTCCCCCCTTACATGCCCAGCAGGCACAGCAAGCTTCCACCCCAAACCACATCAGATGGTAATGGCTGGCAGCAGCAGTGACCCTCAGCTGCCTGTGCCCACTTCTTGCATCCAGCATTATTTGGCACTCCCAGGACTCCCGGCAGAGCTACACTTTGCCAACTCATGATTTCCATCTGAACTGAGCAAAAGAACTGTAGGCTGGCTAGCAACACTCACAGTGAAGAAGTCAGTCAATACAGGAGGGGCAGAGCCAGTGCTACAGGGAGAACTGAATCTCTTTTAATTTATATTTGGGTGGTTCCGGCCCCTTGCCTAGTGAAAAAAAAATCTGTATATAAAGAAAAATAAATAAATAAAAGAGCATTTAACAAATAGGAATAACCACTTTCATATTTTTACACAGAAATTTAGAAATCTAATCATATACAGCATTTCAGCAGGACAGTCCTGTGACATTTTTTCGTTGTCTCTTGTTTTCATTTCTTAGCCTTTTTTTTTTTTTTAAACAAACATTTACTTGAGAGACAGCATAGCAGTAATTGGTATGATACTAGAGGCAGTACATATTAGTTAGGATAGATATACAACTACTTTCTCTTAGTTCAAGAAGAAAGATTTGTCCTAATAGCGTTTGGACAGGATATCATGTCTGCATCTTGTACTATGAATAACTACTGTGAAGACTCTTAACAATATGCAACGTATTAATTATTGTAACTGTCCCACTAATCTGTTTTGAAACTGTCTCATTGCTATTTATCAATAAAATTAATAAAAAATTAATTTATGTTTTGAAAGAAAACTACTCATTCTCCCTGTGGAGGAGGACTGGGTGGGGGGTTCTGAGCATGGTAGCATCTCAGACAAGCACCGAGCCCCCTTTGATGGTGGGGTGCATTCTGTGAGGTGCCCAGGGCTTTCCATGGGCTAAGTTGGAGTAGTGGGTCCAGCCTTTCCCCTCAATGAGTGCTCTCACACTCAGGTACCTTACGGGTGTGTGTTTGTGTGTCTCTGTGTGTGTTTTACTATATCCCAGTCCGTAAGTGCTTTACTACTGCACTACATTTCCAACTTTAAAAATTTTGAGATAGTCTTGCTAATTTGCCCAGGTGGGGCTTGAATTTGAGATCCCCCTGCCTCAGCCTCACAGAGTACTGGATGACAGACACTTTTTGTAACCATACGCCCTGCCCTAGAGCATTCTGTACAACTTGCCTCAGCTAAATTTTAGAGTTGTAAAGGATGAGAAAAGCACTTTCTCGTTTTCTGTTAGCTTTTGCATTTGCTTTTTCAAGCGAGCCTTGAGACAAGGGATGCTTTTTGCTGCCACCTGCAGTCTGCACCTTGGCTGAAGCCCACTGTGAGTGAGCCTGGTTGGGGTTTTGGCCACAGCGTGAGAAGGGGCCCACCAGGAAAGGGCTGGAACGGGCCCGCACACCCAGGTGGCTGGAATCTAAGAGATTAGTGGCTGTGCTCAGCCTGTCCTGGGTCTGTGTTTGACTTCAGGGAAGGTGTACTAGTGAGGCATGAAACAGGTACGGCAAGGGGCACGGCTCGGGGACTCCCCTAAAGTCAAACACCCGCCTCTGTACCTGCCTGACTCACTGCCACAGGAGGGAGGCCACACCTTTCCTGTTTCAGGGAAAATGCAAACCACTACTTAATATTTTTATAAAATACAGTATTTTTAATGATGAAAGTTAATGATATACATTTCAGGATGAGGTCAGGAAACAGGAACACAGAAGCCAGGAAAAAGACCCTCAGCCCATGTCTGCTGAGCCCCTGGCCCCTGGCGCGGCCTCTGGCTTCTCCTTTCCACTGAGTCATCTGCAAGCTTCTGTGCCCACTTCTTTCTGTCCTTTGTAGATTTTTATATTCTTTTTTCTTCAATTTTTATTAGTCCATATTTGTGAATGCAGTCACTGTGGGGATTGGGGACAGGGACACACTGCTACTTGGTCCTTTTGTCTCCCCGCCTGGCATCTCCCTTTCTATCCTTTCAAAGAACCAAACTCCTTGGTTTACTCTGAAATTTTTTTCATTTCAATTTCATTAATTTTTGCTGTGATCTTTTTTTTTTTCTTCTATCTTTTCCAGGTTAGGATTATCCTTTCCTGTGTAGGACCTTGAGATGCACCATGAGGATAAGTATTTATTTGGGCTCACATGGGACTTTTTGTTTGTTTTTGTTTTTTATTGAGTGGGTTCCCAGATAGAACCTTTCCTTCAGGAACTGCTTATTTTGCAACCTTGGCTTTTTGTATATTGTTCTCCTATTGTCATTTGATTCTAGGAGTTTCTTATTTCTTCCCAGGAGCCCCTGAGACCGGCCAGAGACAGCGCGGCCGACTCCGCCATCCTGCTCCATCCCGCCCGCACCCGCCAAGCCCCTGAGACTAACCAGAGAGACAGCGCGGCCGACTCTGCCATTTTCCTCCATCCCGCCCACACCTGCACAGCCAGAGACCGGCCTGAGACAGTGGCTGACTCCAGCGGCCTCCTGGATCCCGCGCCAAGCTCTCCCAGCGAGAGTGAATTTACAGGACTCTCCAGGCTTCCTAGATCAGTGAGAGTGTGGTGAGTCTGAGGGAGAGCCTTTGGCTTCTTCCCACACGCGCTACGCAGATCCCTGTCCCCAACCCCTCCAAGCCAGTGACTGGCCTGAAACCTCAGGACCCACTCACCAACACCTCCCCGGATCCCCTGACCTAAAGCCCACTGATTGAGTGGGAATTTCCCCAATTCTCTGGGCATCAAAGGTCAGTGAGTGTGGAACCGCAGGCCTGTCATGCCTGAGATACATTTCCCAGGGATTACCTGCCTGCCACCCCCCATGGCCCGGTGACAGCTCCAGGCACACTGTGCCAGAGAAACATTTCCAGGTGATTACCAGTCCCACCCCAAAGCCCCAGACCCAGTGCAGGTAGGCCTGGAGTGAGAACTCCAAGCCTGCCATGCTGGAGGGACATTTCTCAGCAATCCATGGTCCCAAGCTATGGACCAAAACCCAGCACAGCCTGGCCTGTGAGTGAGGGCTCCAGGCCCACTATACCAGAGGGACCTTTCCCAGCCTTCTCGGGCTACGGCCTGTAGACCCGGACCTAGCACAAGCTGGCCGGCTCAATACAGCCTACTCAGTGAATAAGATCATCCACTATCCTTTTGTGAGCCCAGAAGACCCACCAAAGCCCAGGCCCACCCACCTGGGGAACGACCTGCCTGACACAGGAGGGCTGACCCCGGGAAGCAACAGAAGGGAACCAAAGGAGCTGCAGCAAAAAAGGAACTGAACACAACAGCTAGACCCAGGATAGGCATACCTGGAAAATCTCAAACTTAATAGACTGGCACCCGAATCTCATAACAAGCTAAGGTTATAGCTGCACCAAAGCTCTACACCAAAGGTCAAAGATCAGTGCTATACAAAATGACAAAGAGGAGGGGAAAAATGCAA
>PVKA01008275.1:0-73704 GCA_004027165.1 Ctenomys sociabilis | reverse complement strand
TTTTGTTTTTTTTTTTTTTTTTTTTTTTTTTTTTTTTTTTTTTGTCTTTTTGAGACAGGGTCTTGCTATGCAGCTCAGGCTGGCCTTAAGCTCACTTTGTAGCTCGGGCTGGTCTCGAACTCACAACAATCCTCCTGCCTGAGCCTCCCGAGTGCTGGGATTATAGGCATGCGCCACCACGCCCGGCTATGAGTGGACTATTTACAGAGGAAGTTTTAATTTTTTTTTAAGGAGGCCATGCTGTGTGAGATGTATTCAGAAAACTTGGAGATGCATAATTTGAAGGAGAGGAATCTTTGAGAGGTCCTGAGCACTCTCCTGGCTGAGAACTAACTGTAGAAAATAGGGTTAATTCAGCCTCCTTCTAGAGGCTGAGGAAGCAAGCCCTGGAGGGTGGCATGCCCCCCCACACACAAATCCCAGTAACCCCAGATCTGGACAAAGACACAAATCACTCTTCCCAGACTTCTGCAAAGCCTCTAAATGTCATATATCACCTTCTAATCAGTTTTGGGGCAGCCTCTTCTGCCAGGTATTCATTCATTCAGACTTTCACATCCTAACATCATAGCCATGGCCTTGCCTTAAGATCCAGCTGGTTTTCTTGTCTTTTCTTTCTTTTTTTTTTTTTAATGTATCTGGCACAGGGTCTCACTATGCAGGTGGGACTCACAGTGATCCTCCTGCTTTAAGCCTCCTCAGTGCTGGGATCCAAGGTATGCACCACTATGCCCAGGCTCAGTAGCCGCTCAGTGCCCCTGGAAGCGGGGCCAGCAAGGCTGATGGTGCCAGGGATCAAACCCCGGTCCCTATGCTCACCCCTAAGCAGGCACTTAGTCTGCTGAGATATCTTGCAAGCCTGTCCAGGTGGTTTCATGCATTGTTGCAAACCATTCTTTAGTTGCCTGCTCTCTAGATTCCCTCACCAATGCATGTATTTTAGACACAGGCTCAGGGTATACTTAAGACATACATAGAATGCTGCTTGTGCAAAATGTCATGAGCATGTGAACAAGGACACCCATCCTGTTACATTTCCTTTACTATGGTGTGGCTGGAAAAGCAAAACCAGTGTTAAATTTCTCCAATCCCAGTAAAAAAAACAAAGACAGCCTGGGCCCTATAAAAATCTTCAAGATTTCTTAAACTTCACCTCTTTTTTTGCTTTTACACATAATTTCAAGTAAGTCTGGTGTCATGACCTAACATGATCATGGCAGAATTCACCACAATCTACTCTTACAATCAAGGCTGGAGCTGTGTACTTCATCAAATCTGTGCCACACCTCTCTGTCTTTAGTAAAATTAATGTCTTGTTTTATGTCTCACTTTGATATATACTTGGCTATATATATATATATATATATATATATATATATATATATATATATATATATATATATATATATGGTCTGTTTTTGAGACAGGGTCTCACTACATAGTTCAGGCTGGCCTTGTGCTCATTTTTGTAGACCCCAGGCTGATCTTGAACTCATAGTGGTCCTCCATCTCAACCTCCTGAATGCTAGAATTATAGGAGTGTACCACCATACCTGGTTCTGGGGCCAGCAGGGCATGTCAGTCCTGGGATTGAACTCGGGACCTTGTGTTTGCCAGATAAGTGCTTATGTCTCTGAGCTATTTCCCCAACCCCATTTTACAATTTTTAAAGGAATGACAAAAGATAGGTAAGTGAATATTTCTTGAAACATATTCGGGGCTGGACGCAAGGCGTTGGGTCCAGCAGCTCTTCTCTCTGATGTGGCCAGGACACATGACTATAAGCACTTGTAACTCTGAATCTGGTGGTGGCTTTGGGCAGCCAATAGATCCCAGAGCCCCTTAGATCTTGGGGACATCAGTGGCAGTACAAAATGTCTGCACAGCACAAGTCCCAGAAAGACCCTTTCTAAGCTATCTCTCACATTAACTGGGAGGACAATGGGGCCACCTTCTCCTCTTCCCACTGCCAGGAGATAGGACCCTGAGGCTCACGAGCACCCAGCTGTGTGCTGAAGATGAGCACAGGCAGCCTGTGCTTTCTAAACCACACTGAACCAAATACCTGCTCAGGCAGAGCCAAGATAAAGCCACAAAACCAGGCTTTGCAAGAACCCAAACCTGGCCGGTGCTTCCATTGGCCACACCACTCAACATGGCAAGCCACAGTGCCACAGGAGGTAAGAAGAAAGGCTGGAGCAGAGGCAGAGCTGGGCTGCCACCTCTGCTGGTGCCACCTCAGGAGGAACTGTGAACACAGACTACAGAAGAATCTGATGACACTGGAAGAGGACAGTCACCAAGTACTACCTCCCTCCCACCTCTGGAAATTAGGTGCACCAGCTCCCACTAAGACATGCGAAAGGAGAAACCTACAGGGCACACTGACTTCTCAGGAAACTAGAGGATCACGAAGCCCAGGCAATGGGGCTGAGACCAGGAAGGGGCCCAGGAAGTATGTGAAACCATGAACCTAGAAGAGCATGTAGCAGGCAGAGCAGTAGCCAGCATGACCAAGTCCTGATTCCTCCAACCCAGGGCCATGCTGCTATGCAGGGCAAAGGGACTTTGCAGATCCCACCTGACTAAGGACCTCAATGTGGACCTCTCAGCTTCTCTGGGTGAAGCAACATAATCCAAGGGTCCTCCCAGGGGGAGACAGGCAGCTCAGAGCCAAAGCAGAAGTAACAGCAGGAAAAACGTCAGAGCAGCAGGTCTGAAGAGACCCTGTTGTTAGCTCTGAAGGTGCAGAGTGAGGAACAAGCCCAGCAGCCCTGAAGCCTAAGCAGCCTCCAGGGACAGGAAAGGCAAAGAATTGGATCTTTCAGAGCCCTCATGAGGAAAGCAGCACTCATTCTAAGTCCCTGCCTGTAGGACTTCTGAACTCCAAACATAAATTTGTGTTTCATTAAGCCATTCCTCTCGTGGCTATTTGTCACGGGAGCCACAGGAAATGAATACAGCGCCACCTTGGCCTATTCTGAAGTCCAGGACAATCCAATGGCAGGCTGGTGCTGTCACCTGATGGCTCAGGCAGTGAATGTGAATGTGTGGGTGATGAGGCCACTGGCTGGGCCTGGGACCACCTCAGCCCCAACCCGAGGTGCCTCCCTTTCCTCCTGTGCACGGAAGGACCACAAAAAACTCCTCCCTGGGTTGTGATAGCTGTGGGCCACCTACAGATGCACTTAACTCTCAGTTCTCATTAGCTGCAAACCAACAGCTAACTACCAGTATATGAGGACACATAGGACCAGGCCCTGGGGACAGAGGCCAGTCACAGAAGCCTCCACCCATGAACCAAGGGTGCCAGAAGTTCTCAGGAGCAGTGGAAATCCCAGGCACACCAGGGCACCATTATCCAGGTACCATTATTGGCCACAGAGATCGACAGCAAAGGACTTGGGCTGTCTCCAAAGGAAAAAGGGCTCAAAGGAAGGCAGCCTCCAGGAAGGGCCCTCCAGGTCAGCCTGGGATGGCCGAGAAGTGGGGCAGTGGCTCCTCCTCCTCATTGCAGTTGCAGCCCAGGAAGTGACAGAGCACATTCCATGGGGTGACACACCATGGAAAGAACTGTGCTGAGAGCAGGTGGCGCTCGCACACCATGCGGCTTCACAACTGAAAGGACACATATCCACTGGAGACCACCTTCTGTGAGGGTGACAGAATCCAATTCCTCACTGCTGTATCATACCAAAGACCACTGTTCTTTTTGGATTTCTCAGAAAGCTCGGGAAACACCCTCATGAGTTTTGCAGTCTGGTCATAAAAATGCTTTTTCCTAAAGAGTCAAAAAAATCTTTATTCAGAATTTCTGATAAAACCCCGAGGTATACACACACCTCCCTCACCCTGGTACTCACAAGCTTCTAGACCCAGGCCCAAGAGAGCTGGCTGCACACTCATCGTGGGCCTGGGCCCCTGCTGCCCTTCCTCCAGCATATCCCAGGAGCCCGACCTTCAGCAGGGCACAGGCGCCAGCTGTGTCCCTGCTTGCTGGCCCTCTGCTTGTTTCTCAGCTGTGAAAATGCAGATGTGACGTGACGTTCACCAGAGAAACCCTGGAAAGAGGTACCTAACCTCGCTGGGAGATCCAGGAAAGACCAAGTCTGCTGATACTGGTCAGAGCTCCTTCCCAGTCATGGAGAGCTCTAGCAAATGATGCTTTCAGGCACTCCCTGGTGATGCTTCTATTATGTCTTAGGCAGGGCTGGAGGAGGCACAGCTGCTCTCTGGGGAGTAAGACCCTGGCCTTTGCTGGTGCCAGTTGGACGTGGGCAGGTGCCACCACACGCCTCTCTAACAGTTCCCTCCACTCTGCTACCTGCTTCCTTCACCCTCCCAAGTCCTCCTCCAGCACCCTCCATGCTTCCTGCAGATGAGACGGGACTGTCGCTAAGCAGGAGTATGGCAAGGAGCTAGGGCCCCGCGGACAGCTGTGCACCTGGGTAATGAGTCAGGTCAGCTCTCCCCTGGGGCTGCTCCCATCCACTGGGGGTACAAGGGCTTGGGGCCTGTGTGCTGTCCTCCAGCACAGTTACCCAGGTCTCCATTTGCCAATTTGTATGCGGAAATATCCACCCTTTGATTCCACTCTGGTTTTGCATTCATTGCTCAGTTACTCAGAACCTGGAACTTTGTAAATACTGCTGCAATTGACATCCTTAGATCTTTAACCTGCAACACAGGCCCCATCCAAGTGTCTGAGGAGGCGCCAGCACCCCCACTTCCACCATGCTCCTCCCAGGCCTCCTTGATGCTGCGTGCACCTTCCTCCAGCAAGGCCCTGCCAGGTGGGAGCTCAGTCAAGTCCTGGACTTGTGGATGCCCTGTATTCACCTTGGAGTCTGAGAGGCCCCAGTCACCTTTAGTGGGTGGCACCATGATTTCCTGAGAGGAAATATGACCATCACCAGCCTTCTCCCAGGGAAGGAATAGACCAAGTTCTTAGGGCATGCGGCAAGCACTGGGCCAGAGATTGAGGGAGCACAGGAGGAGGGCTGCAGAACCTAGCCCTGGCCTGGCTGTGAGGAACGGGCTAACAGCAGGGCAGCAGGTCCCTGGAGAGCCACCCCCAAGGAGTGAGTGCACAGTACCCCCGCCAATCCCAACATGCCAAGTGAACCGGAGACGTTCTGCCCTTTCTCAGAGCCTCTCAGACCCATAGACACGCAGAGGACAAAGCAGTCCTACGCCACCCCCAAGATGCCACACCAGTATTTCAATTCACTGCTAATGGGTCTGGATGGGCAGCAGCACCTGCTACAGCGCTCAAGAGGCATCTGAAGCCTCAGCAAAGCTGTTTTGCTAATCCTTCAAGCAAATTACATATTGCAATTTTGGAACAAAAATACCCATCACTTGGGGGGAAAATTCCAAGAGGAAATGTATATATCTGAGGCAGAACAAAGAGATAGCAATCTGTTACTTTTTCTCTTGTTTCCTACAAAATAAATTTTTAAAAAATTAAGAGAAAAACATGATAGAGTGAACTTACCAGTCCTCAGTGGTTTTGAGGACAAGAGAAATTTCAAACTGGCTTCTCCAGCTGGGGAGTCGGTTCTCCAGGACTACAGAATGGTCTCCAGCAGACGTCATTCTCTCATACAGCACCGTGGAATAAAAGGTGCTCAGTATATTTTGGCTTGACTCAAATGGGGGAAGACCAAGGTGTGCCTTTTAATAAACTGCTCTAAGTATGGCATGCACTTGAGGAAGAATACATCCCTGGACCTGTCCCCACAGGTGGGAAAGTTCAATAAACAGCCCCAAAGTGAATGCTGTCTGAGATTATCCTCAGGGCCAGCAAGGCCAAGTCGAGCATGGGCACTGAAGATGGGGCAGGTAGCAGGGGGCTCTTCTACTCAGGCAGAAGAACAAGTGAGTCCTCACCACTAAAGAAAGAAGGGAGGCCTGCCATTGGGGCACAGCCATCCCCTTTAGCTTTACTTCACTTCACTATATGTGAACAAAGCAAATAAAAGTAGGTGGCTAGAATCATAGCTCAAGAGAATGTTGATACTTCTCAGGAATTCACCTCAAGACCTTCACAGGATCCAAGATCTCTATGGAAAATGTAGCTCACTTCTTGACTCCACATGTTCATTCACTCAGATGATCAAGGCCACAGAGTTCTGGTGTGAGAGAGACCCCATCCCTCAAATATCTGCCTCACAAGCAATGCCCAGTTGTATCCAAATGCAACTTGCCTCAGGCCCTGAGCTTCCCTCTGAAACCACAAATGCCATGGGCAGCCTCCAACACAAAAGCTGGACTAGCCTGCAATCTTGAGATGAGCCAGTGACCTGGCCCGGTTCAAAACATCTTTGAAACAATCCTGGGATAAACAGGACCTCCCAAGAATTAAGACTCCAGCCAGGGCTTGCTGAATGTCTGAAGCCACCTCGGAGACAGGGGATAATGGTTCCAGAACATTCTGGAAACTTCCATCACAACCAGCTCTTTAGAGCTTCTCAACATGCTGATCACATTCATTCACATTAAGGGCTCCTGTTGGGTATAAATACTTACATCATTTTCTAAAAAATTAAACATGCTTCTTTCAGCCAACTCCTTTGACTCTTCAAACTTTTCTACTGCTTGTCTGACTTCTTCATCTGGAATCTTACCTACTCGCTTCTTTTTATAATCGTAATCCAGGCGACGGCCCTCCAGCTTTTTCAGGTGGTGCTAAAAAAGAAAAAGAGGAAGGAGGATGTCAGAGAAGGCACAAAATAGCCTCCTTTCTGCAAAGTTGTCCCTTCTTCTCAGTGCAAATGCCTGAGGGAGGACGTGATTGCCTTGTGTGCACATCTCAGCCCCCTCTGGGTCACCTGCCCAGGGATAAGTGCTTAGGAGCACTGCAGACCCAACAAAGAAATGGAAGGTGGTTGGCAATATGAACCAGAGCCCAGGTGGGACATAGGGCATGGGATTCACAGCCAGGCATAGTTCCCCATACCTGTAATCCTAGCAACTCTGGGAGGCTGAGGCAGGGTGACTGTAAGTATAGGTCCAGCACAACTAAACAAGTTAGCACAATATTGTTTCAGAAATAAAAATACAGGGACTGGTGAGCTGGGAATGTAACTCAGTATAAAGGCCTTGGTTCAATCCCCAGTACTGAAAAAAAAAAGAATGGTAAATGGTGGGGCCCAAGCCAGGCTCACTCCAACCATGTTTCAGAAAGACTTGTATGCCTGTTAAGGTTGGAGGAGCACTGAACTAAGAACTCTCCCAGCTGCCCCATGTGGGCTGGTAAGCGCCACAGTGCCAACAGCCAGTGGCATGATCAGACTAATGTTGGACTTTCTCATGCTCCTTCTCCTTAAGCTGACAAAATTATGTTTTAAAATTAACATATTAAGCCAGGTACTGTGGCCCATGCCTCTAATTACAGCACTCTGGGAGGCTGGGACAGGTGGCCTGTAAGACAGAGCCCAACTTGGGTAGTTCATTGACTTAGAGAGACCCTGCCCAAAAATAAAAACTAAAAAGGCCTGGAAATGTAGCTCAGTGTAAAGGCCCTGGATCCAATCTCCAGTACTAATCACACTCAAAAAAAAGGAAAAGAAAAAAAAAAAAGATACTCAGATCAGATACCATCTTCCAACCTTCTCTATAAGTTCCCTCATTTCAGCTGTTGGCATCCAGAGAACTTCTGAACACATTAATCTTATCAAACATAGGGACTTTTTGGCACTACAATCTGCTCTGCAACAAGAGACCAGAAACACACATTTACAGCACATGTGGTCTAGTATATCTATGAATTTTCCTTAAAGTTCCTAAATAATGACAGAGTAAGTTGTATAAAATGCTATCACTGAGTACAGAGAAGAGAAAGACAGACACAGGCAACCTCTGACATGGACAGATTCCTAAGTGACAGCATAATCTCTTTAATAAGTAACAGTAACAGAGCTGTCCATTCAAGGAAAGCATTGCCTGGTGTGGTAGTGAGTTCCCCATTATTGTGTGAATTCAAGTGGCAGGATCCCTTGTCAAAAACAGTGTAAAACTGTCCGGGAAGGACAGGGGCTCCTCAAGGTTATGAGCACAAGTGGTGGAAAACAGACATTTGATGTCTAAAATGTATGTGGAAACTTAGCTCTGTGATGTATAGCTAAGCCGTGCTGTTTATTTTGGTGAGAAGGGTGGCTCTGGCCTCTATGACAATGCAGTGAGATGGCTGATAGCGTGGAGGAGGTCAGGAGATTTGTTGCCCTGAAATCTGCTTCTCTGATAGACAGAGTCAGTGGCACAGGATTCAGACCTCCTAAATCTGAGACTGGGTTATCCATGCATTAAAGTTTGACTGGGTCAGTTTGTATTTCAAACAGCAGCTGAGTAACAAGAAGCCACTTAGGCATGAACTAGTGAATTGCTGCAGAATGAACTGTACAATTTAAGACTGAACATCTTTTACACATTGCTTACACTTATGGTGCAGGCCCACGTCCATGCTCAGTGCCCTGAGGAAAAGATCCCACCAGCCACCAGCCACCAGCCACCAGCCTGTGGACTTTGCAGAGGGCCTCCTGAAAGGTTAGCAGCTCAAGAAGAGCAGAGATGTGCTTGCTCTCAGGTGGCCCTGGGCTCTGCACCTGGGGAAGGTGCCATGTCATCTTTGCCACCCAAAGGCCTTCTCCTCTGGGCTGTCATAATGGAGAGCACAGAAGGTATGTGACTCCAACAGCAGAGCCACACAGTTCCCACCCCAAGGAATTCACTACCTTGTCAAAGAGAAAGACAAGCAGGATACCTGTGGCTGGGTGCAGGACACCTTGCTGAGCCCTAGGGGGATCCAGAGAGAGGACAAAGCCAAAATGACTCCCTCAGGAGCTGCAGACAGCTCATGGGGATGGCAAGGTACAGAGGAATAAGGACAGGGGTGTGGGGTACTGTTAGATATTGCTGCAGGTCAGCCCTGGGCCTTGGGTCCCAGGCGACAGATCTGGATGCTGGGCAGAGCAAGAGGAAGAAGGGAGGAGGTGTCTAGTGGGGAATAGGGGATCTCAGGAGTTCCTGGAAGGGGGCTTTCTTTTCTTTTCAGTACTGGGGATGACACCCAGGGCCATCTCCCTGAGCTACATCCCCCACCCTCCTGGTTCTTTTTATTTGCTTGCTTGCTTTGAAACTGTCTTATTAGGTTCAAGTTGCCCAGGTTAGGCTCAAATTTACAACCCATCTGTCTCTGCCTCCAGACTGCTGTGATCACAGGTGTCTGCCACCACACTCCACTCAGCTTCCGTTTTCCATCCAACCCCCACGGTCTACATATCACACCCTCTACTTACAGTACAGGCGGTAAATCTGAAACAGGCACCAAGGGATCCCGTGGACTCCTGGCCCTCCCCACACACACTGCTATCCACCCGGCATCCTGGGCCCTGGCCACACCTGGCACACACAGGCCTGCTCTCCAGCCACGCCCCCTGTCAATGCATGCAGCAGGTGAGCTGCCTGCCTGAGTCAACCTGGCCAGCTTCTTCCAAGGCCTTCCCAGACCCAGCCAAGCTGAGGGGAGCTTCCAGGCTTGTGTCCCTGGGTCTGCCTCCCCAGCAACACCTGTCACTGGTTCCTTGGCTGTTGACTGCCTCTCTGCCCCACAAGGGCATGTACCAGTGCTTGTATAGCAGGGTACAGTGGGCCCCTGAGTCACACTTTTGGGTGAATGAATCAGTGAAGAAATGAGCTGGCACCCACCAGCTCCCACCCAGCCCTGCCTGCGGAGCTGCCACAGGCCCCACCTGGCTCCCATCCTCACTGTCCCTATCACACAGGCTGGATCCCTAGGGTTCAGCAACATCTCAGGAAAGGATGGGCTGGAAGAGGGGTGAACATCCAAATCACATTTATAAAGCACAGACTGCTGGCTTTGCCCAGAATCAGGACTAGAGCAGAAGAACGCGCATTTCTAGTGAGTGGTGCAAAGCCCACACTTTGAGAATCACTGAAACTAAAGAGACAAAAGCAGGCCATCCTCTTGGTTCAGTGACTTCAGGGTTGCCCTGAGCTGCAGATGGAGGAAGTTCTAAAAGAGGCCACCTGAACCCCCAGAGAGCCAGGATGGACATCCTGGGGGGTGCTTTTCACATCTACAAAGACACCACCAAGCAAGTAACACGCAACTCCCTGCAAGAATCAGAAGTTCCCACTATGTCCTAGAGATCCATTCTTCACAGCCTTCCACACAGAGACCTTCACCTCCTAGACACTGATTTCCTTGAGAAGTGATGGAATGTAAAAGCCACTGCTGCAATGTGTGAAAAAAAAATGCAACAAACATATATGATTTGGGTCATCAAAATTGTACTGCAAAATTATAGAATTGGTTCACTATGTGAGAAATGGCTGCAAACATATGGATTATTAGCTGGGCACTCAGCTGGCTCCAGTGAGATATGGTTTTAAAGTTGGGGGAGCACTGTGTATGTCCCCCATCTCCATGGCAGACAGATCTAACTGATCCAGACACTCTTTCCCATCAGCCCAGGAAAACAACTGACTGCCACTGTCACCCACAGGCAATGCCTTCTCTGAGTCCCTGCAGAAATTGCTCAGGATTTTACATATAAGCATCCTTTTACACAGGAATGCATTTGTTTGTAGCCTGAAAGACTTACCCCAATCTCTCTTAAATCTTTATCTTGAAGTAACTGAAGTGGATCAATGAAAGTTTGCTTTACGTTAATATCAAGAGAATCTTTCACCTCTGCCATCAGTTTCATGGATTCGCCAACCTCAATTAATGCATTACCTTCAACAGAAAATGCAAACAGAAATGGGAGAATGGTCTAAGTTGACTGTGATATTTTTAACCAGTTCCCAAAACTTTGCGCCTAATGGTGTAACAAGCCCCTCGTTTCAGTATATTTGGGTCTTTGTTCAAAGAAGTAGGAAAAAAAAAAAACAGATTTAAAAACAATCCTATTTTTCTACATTTTCCCTCTTACCTTATGCCACCTGAAATTACACGTACATCAGATGGAAACAGTGGCCACCACGGCCACGAGGTGGCGGTCAGGCTTCTTTTAAAGCCCAGCTCTCACTGGCACCAAAAGCTCCTTAGAAGCTGGTGAGTGAAATCTCCCTTTGTAAACAATGACAGGATTCATTCACCAGGGGCTGTGTTAATCAAAGCTGTCACAATGGAGATAAACAAAGCCTCATCTCAGCTTCTGGCTGTGGGGGTTTTCTGGGGGCTGTACTGCACCCCTGAGGATGGCTCTAGGGCTTCTGGTGGGGTATCGGACTCGGCCCATCCACAGTGTCACCCAAGGGGTTCCCAGAAGGTTCCTGCAGAGGCCCAGTCAGCCCTCCTGGGCCTGGGCGTGACAGGTGGGCTGGGCTGGGTTACATTTGCCCCAGGGTGTTGTCCAGCTAACCTGCAGTAATAACTTCTACAAACCAAAAGCCATAGCTGCTGGACACAGTGAGGGTTCTGGGTCCTCCAGAAGATGCCCCAGGAGAAGCTGTATCCAACTGAACTGCTTTTCTTCTGTTTGGAGTTTTCTAAATTGGTTTGTTAAAACAATGTTCTCTCAATTCCTAGGCCTGAAAGCCCAGTCCAAGCCTAACCTTTCATGACCAGTCTAGGACACAGACAATTTATTTACAAGGGAAGCACCTCAGGGCACTACCATCCGTCCCCAGTGCCTCTGGCACCAGCTCTCCCGAGCGTGTGTTCCTTTCGGCACCTGAAAGCCTCCCAGCTGTCGAGCTGTCACATCCGTCACCAGACCAGGTGCAGGCAGGGGCGTCCCCTGGCTCCTGTGCCCTGCATGGTGGTCGCCTGTGCCCTCTGTGGAGCACCTTCAGGTAAGACAAGCAGGAATAAAACAAACTCCACATTAAACTGTACAGGAGGATATTGTTATCCACAGGCACTAGTTAATTAATGTTTTAACACTGTAGATTTTTTCTAAGTTTTCAAAAGATGTTGTCACCCAACTTCATCTCCACATCCTGCCTCATTAGCACTACATTAATAGCAGCAATGCCAAGCCCTCCTGGCAGGTTGAATATACTAAACCACTTCACCCTCAACTTAAGTTTATTAATTTAAATAAATGTCAATCAAAATATAATGAGCTTCTGTTTTTTTAAAAGAGAGAGGGGAGTTAAAATGACTTAGGTGTCATCAAGAAAAGTAAAAATATTAGGCACATCCATGTAATTTTTTGCACTTAAATAATAGAAGCAATTTTAGCAAAATGTATGTTTAAAACTACAATACTTAAAACAACATGATAATGGATCAAAACAGGATATAGATGAGAAGCAAGAAAAAGGATGAAAATAAACTTTAAAAAATAAAAATTTAGTCTATAATTAAAGGATCCTCTTAAAACTAAGGAGAAGATGGGTTTTAGTGAAGTGCTGGGACCACTTGGGATTTTGCTCATTAGAAAACAAAATTTACTCTGCTGCACAGTGTTGCCAATACACTCAGGAGCTGGGAAATTTAAATAGAAGAAAAGTTAACTTACATATCAAAAAGAAAGCAGAAGCAGACATTTACAGAGTTCCCAGGGCAGCGGGATGGAAAATTTTCCATCCCTGATGCCGAATCAGAAAGCTACAGGAAGACTAATGAGTCCCACTAAGCAAGACCTTCTGTCCAGGGCTGTCGGAAGGTGGTGCCCCGGGGAAAGGCTCAAAGGAGGCCGGCAAACAGCCAGGGTCCTGCGCACCCGCTCCCAGATGGGCAACGGAAACAGGGAAAGAATACAAATACACACAGCTCCTGAAAATGATGGCTGAGAAGAATGAGCGAGCTCCCACCTCACTGACAAGATCTGAAAGTGAAATGAAACAAATGACAACAATATGCTATATTTAAAAGTAAATGACGAAGATGGTTCTCCATGTTAGTAACTGTCAGAAAAAAGTCTCGTCCACTCCAACAGGAATGTCGACATGCAAGAGGCCTTCTGAAGAGCCACTGGGGATATGTTCCAAAAGATCTGAAAAAGCTGGCCCTGGTGACACATGCCTGTAATCCTGGCATTCTGACAGGTGGAAGCAGGAAGATCACAAGTTCTAGCCCAGTCTGGGTAAATCAATGACTTAGTGAGACCCTGTCTCAAAAATAAAAAGGGGGTGAGCTGCTGGGGACGTAGCTCAGAGCAAAGGTCCTAGATTCAGTTCCAAACACTGGGGGGGAAAAAACCTTGAAAGCTAGATATACACTTGAACCAGTAATTCTACTCTTGGGAATTTCAACTACTAACAGCAAAGAAAAAACTATTAAGTATTTTCAAAAATTTACTTACAAAAATGGTTATTATAACTGCTGTCCAAAATAGAAAAAAATCTAACATGAGAAACTGAGATGGGCCGGGCGTGGTGGCGCATGCCTGTAATCCCAGCACTAGGGAGGCTGAGGCAGGAGGATTGTTGTGAGTTCGAGACCAGCCTGAGCTACAAAGTGAGCTTAAGGCCAGCCTGAACTGCACAGTGAGACCCTGTCTCAAAAAAGACAAAAAGAAAAGAAAAAAAAAAAAAGAGAAACTGAGATGGTTGAACAAAACACATACACACAATATTATGTAAGCTTTGAGAGCAATGTTATAGAATATTGGTTATTTTATGGAATGGTTCATGATACATTCGGTAGTAAAACCACAAAAGCATATATAAAAAATAACCCTGTTCAGATTTTTAAAGGTATATGTGGATACATATAAGAATAAACAAAACATATGGAGGATACACAACAAGGAATGACATCTGTTGGGGGTCTGGGATTACAGGTGGCAGTAGCATTTCTTTTCCTGCAATGGTCACCCACTACCTGGTACTAGGAGAAAGACTAATGTCATCGAGCGCATGTTCTGTGCACAACGCAGGAGCGCCTCCTCCCAGGCAGCCCAGCACTCACCAAACGTGGAGTCCTCCCCCAGCTCCTTGCCATACTTCAGCATGCAGTCTCCGAGCAGCCCCTCTGTCTGCGGGTAGCCCGTGGTCTTCACCTGCCCTCGGATCTTCGACACAGTGTTCAGCATTCCTAGCTTAGCTCTGTATGCTTAAAAACATCGTCATTTGTAATTCCTTAAAGTTACTGGGTGGAGTGACAGGAACATATTAACAAATACAGCTGCCCAAATGGAGTCACCTTACAGAAACACCAGAGATGCTAGGGCACAGGGACCTGAGACACTTGTTGCATTTCCTCAGGACTTATGGGATTCTTTACCAAGATGGGTGCCAAGCTTCCTGTCACATACAGAAACTAGAGCCCATGTTGTCTCTCAGTAATAGTAGGCAGAGCTCTGGTAAGTCACCCATGGGGAGCCCCCTGGGAATGCTTAAATTACCAGTTCCCCAGTGTCAGACACAGACACCTGTGCTGACCATTTTTGCAGGAACCCAGAGTAAATCAAGAACAGAATTGGGAAGTGGGTGTGTCAAGCTGCCAACTGTTCACTAACACTCTCACCCTGCTCCCCACGGTTGATTCAGATGAGTAGACTCCACGGCCACAAAGGAGTCAGAGGCAAGAGGAGGAGACAAACCCTGGCCTCCTTTCTTCTCCCCTCTAACTTAGGCAATGAGCATATGGTAACTCCTGGCCTATGTGAAATACTGTACACTCCCAGGAGCCCAGAGGACCCTGTGATTTCCAGATCTGGCTGCCAGGTACGCACATTGAAATCACATAGGGAGTCAAAATATATAATGGTGGAAATAAAGTCCATGGTAATACAGGGAAAGGAAAAGATGTCAACATGCTTGGCAAAGACTGAATGATGTTCCTACAATGCACAGGAAGTAGCGTCAGTAAAGTGTAGAGGAGACAGCAGTGGTTCCATCTGAAGAGAAATTACTACTGGACATAAGGAGAGGCCTTTCAGAGGAAAGTGACTCGAACCCCAAGCTACATGTTTGAGATTCCATTCTCCCTCTATAGGCTAGAGAGAGAGTTACATATGAGCTTGTGGTATTCGATACTTATTTTTAATGAATTCTGGACTAGTGTTTATCAGACTTTAATATGCATGCAAATAAGCCAGGAATCTTGTTAGATGGTAGAGTCTGATTCAGTTGGTCTGGGGTGAGCCCAAGATGTTGTTCCAGAAATTTCCTAGGGGATGCTGGGCCTGCTGGCCAGCAGGACCAACCTTTGAGTGGCAAGGCTTAGGCCGTCAGTGTCAGCCTTCCAAGCCCTGCCAGCCCTAACCTCCAAACTCTGATCCTCCAGGTGCCCAAGCCCTAGGATTCATTCCCTACCACACACACAGTAACACAGGTGCGCCGCCAGCACCCCAACCTCCTCCACACTCGGCTGGCTTCCCACTGTCAGAGTGGGTGCACTGTGCACCAAGTGAGACCGTCAGAACTCCCTTCCTCTTCGTGAGAGGAACCAGAGCCCTCTGATCAGGGGATGCTCTCACTGCTGGCCAGGGCCCTCCCACCCCATTCCACAGGCAGTTCTTCGGAGGACAGTGTCTCTATCTGACAGTGTATTCCTGCACCCCTAAATGCCTCTTGTGTAGGGAGGCACTTACTGATGTTTGTGGGCTGGCACACAGGAAAACAGATTCATCATGTCAATCACATACTGAGGCCAGGGCTTCCCAGATATATTTGATAAATTTCTTCAAATTCCAATTTCTCAATTTTAAAGCAGTGATGTCTGCCCTGATTCCTACACCACGGGAATTATGTTAACTACATGTAAATAGTTAAATTTGTAGTAAAAATTAAAGGCAACATCAGAAATTAATGGAATTCAAGGCTTGGGCGCCCCCTATTGGTTCACATAAATGACAATCTAAGAAAACATGGGGCAAACATGGGAAGGACCCAGGAATTAAAAGACCTGCTCTGGAGAAGCTGACCCTCTCGTTTTCTTTTTCAATTTTATCACACTTTTTTTCTTTAGCATTTGAGTAACAACAGGAAAATCCTACCAAACTTGGGGACCCTCTAGTTTTGTTTTTCAAATTTATCACATTTTTTTTCTTTCCTGACAACAGGAAAATCCTATCAAATTAATACACAGGGTGGAAAAACACCACCCTTTGAACAGGATGAGATATTATTTAAAAAAATTTTTAAAGAGTACTAAGCAAACATTCAGCTTTCTGAAACACCTCCCAGAAGGTGTCTTTGTTTAGTGCTGGTTCGTGCTTGGGCTAACAGGCCCTCTCAGCAGGGGCAGTGGGTGCAGAGGGGCTGTCGCTGTTCACCAGCAAGGGTTCTCCTCACTACTTAGGGCTCCTGTACACCCGGCTTTTAAAAACCGGATTTCATCATTTGAACAAGCAGGGGAGCTTGCTTCTAGAACTGTCAACCAAATGCCAAGTACACTGTGATTACCAGAGCCCAAGACAGAGAATGAGCACCAAAGTTTCAAGACATTTTCTCACGTTACCTGGATTTGGCTGGAGGTATTCAGTGGCTTTTGAAAGAATTTCTGCAACTGCTTTATTGGTAACATCTATTTTCTTAAAAGAAGACAAAACATACAGAAGTGTTAGTGAACAGAAACGTTGAGAAGGGTTTGTCATTAATTTAAGAACTTTAACACCACTGTGACATCTGTAATCCCAGTGAATGTTTTCAACATTTTGGGAAGAGGCAGTATTTTCTCAGGTTTTTTATATTGGGATATCACCTCTTCCCATTGGAGGACACCATTTTTCTTAATGTTAAAATGAATAATAGTATAATCTTTATAAAAGTGGAACATTATTACTTCTCATTGAATGACTAGACAGATTTGAACATCTCGAAACTTACCTTATCTGCTAGGTGAACCTGAATATCTATGCTTACTGAAGGGAACTATAACAATGACTCATTAGAAGCTAAGTAATTAACAAGAGAATCAGAAATATCAGTATTATAACTGAAGCACATATGTTCAGTTATGCTATATTGGAAGATGTTAACATTAAAGATTTCCCTACCAAGTTAAGATTGAACTTCTCAAAAAAGATAAATAAATAAAATAAAATACAAATATATAGGGGCCGGGGAGATAGCTCAGTGGAATAAGTGCAAGGACCTGAGGTCAATCCCTGGTTCCAAAAGGATTGAACCTTTCATTTTTCAAATCCTTTCTGGTTGTTAGTTAACAGAGAATATGCAATACAGTTAAATATGAAAGTTTCAATAGCTTTACTTTATAGCATCATTAGCCACAAGAAAATATAAAGAAAAAGATTCCTATTCATCAGAGCAATAAAAATGCGCTGAGCAACGATGGATGGATACACCCTATGAGAAGCTCACAGTAGCCACCAGAAAATTACATCTTTTGATGATAAAATTTAGTTTGGGGAAAGATGTACATCTTCTCCCAAATTAACATGTAAAATTAATTTAAGCCTCATTACACTTCCAATTTTTCTTTTCTTTTTGGTTAAAACATTGAAAATTCACAATAAAGTTAGATTCATACTGCATGCTAAATTTGAAATGCTGATTTACAAGAAAATACAAAATAAAGAAGAGAATGCTTTGAAATACAGGAATGGGAAGCTAAGCTTGACTGGGAACTCTAAGGTCATAAATAAAAAGACCAAAATTCTGACTACATAAAAATTAAAAAATAAACAAAGAAAGACACAATACATGGTTTGATCAAAAAAAGGTTACACACAGAAAAGTCTTCAAAGGAGACAGAATTCCCATTAAAAATAGAGAAATAGCTCAGTGGCATAAGTGCCTGTCTGTTAAGTGCAGTTTGATCTGAGTTCAATGCTCAGTACCAAAAAAAATAGTTATTCAACCTTTGGCAATGGACCTCTCCCATTAAAAATAAACTCAAGAAAGAAAAAGAAAACATACTGGCAATCCACAAATGAAGAAAAAATATAAATTGCTTACAAACATTTTTAAAATTCAAATTAATTCAAAAGAACTTACACTCAGTAGTAGACTGACCAAAAAAATATGTTTAAGATCAGTGACACCCCAGTATTAGGTATTATACAGATGTGAAAAGATGGACTGTCATACAGGGTGGAAGTGCAAAGGTATATGTGCACTAACCTACCTCCTACTCTGTTTCTAGAGATCTATCACATAGACACACAGCGGCAAGGAGCAGTGGTATAGAAAGGTGCCTATTTATCTATTTTGCATAGTACTTATAGCATTGAGAATCAAAGACCACAGAAATTGTACTCAATAAGAGACAACCAGATAAGCCCAAATAGCCAAATAAAGAGATATTCTTTAGTCACTGAAAAAAAAAAAATAAATAAGCTCTGTGTGTGGAGGGCCAGGGAGATGGCTCAGTGGAGTAAGCACTTCCCTGGCAAGCGGAAGGGCCTGATTCAATAACCGGTTCCGAAAAATAAAAAAAGTCTGTGTGCAACGGCAAGGTGCCTATTGCATGGTGGCAAACAAGAGAGCAAGATGTAGGGTGATTTGTAATGAGAAAAAGAGTTTAGTTTTTAACTTAAAAACTATGCTCTAGTAAGGATTTCAAGTTTGTAAATGACAACTTAATGAAAAACTTCATCCCCTGAGCTGAATGTCTAAATAAGTTTAAAAAGAGCATAGAAATAGTAGTGACTCAAACCTACCCTTAATACTCGAGTGATGTGTGTGTGTGTGTGTGTGTGTGTGTGTGTGTGTGTGTGTATCAGGCCTCATAAATGTAAACTTCAGCTTTCGCCAGAGTGTTTAGCTGCATATGAAGATCCTTTTTGAAATGTTTAAGAGAATTTTTCATCTCAGTGTTTATGAGCATGACAAGAATGTAACTGCTTGGGAAAATTCTGTTCCAGATTAGAGAGGAAGTCTGAGGTAGGCCTGTCTGAGGTAGGGTTAGTTTGCAGTTCTACAGTTTGGTCCACATGCAACTGGTGTTATTATTTAAAGATTTGTAGAGTTTTAATTTTAATAAACTAAATGTTAGTTAGAACACAGCCTAGAATGTTGCTTCTGACGTATTCCACCTTTCATGAATGTGAAGCACCTTCCAAAGAGGACAATGACAGTAATCAGAGATGGAAAGAGTTTCTACCCTAGATCCTTCTATGTCCTTTGAAAAACAAAAGAGGCTGGGAAACAAACCAAAAATGATTCCTACTTCAGAAGCCCTGACAGGCATGCATACCAAGTGGCTTCCAGTCCAGGCCCAGTGACTGGCATGGTGATGCAGTATCATCCCAGTACTCCGAGAGGCAGAGGCAGAAGGATCTCAAGTTTGAGCCCATCCTGGGCAAATTAGCAACATCCCAACTCCAAGAAAAAAAGAAAAATTAAAGGCTGGGGGTGTAGCTCAACGTGAAGTCCCTAGGTTTAATCCCCAGTGCTAGAAAAAAAATCTAGAAATAAATACCTACCAGTGATAAGAGAGAGCTTGTTACGCATGCTGGTAAACATGAGTGGTTAAGGTGAATACAGAAAGAATAAGTTGGGCAGATTAAAAACAACAAACTCCAAATCCCCTACTAAAATAACTGGAGATATGGTGTGTGTGTGTGTGTGTGTGTGTGTGTGTGTGTGTGTGTGTGTGTGTGAGAGAGAGAGAGAGAGAGAGAGAGAGAGAGAGAGAGAGAGAGAGAGAATGTGTGGGAGGGATGTGGCTGTGGGTGTGGTTGTGTGCGTGTGTTGAAACTAACAAACATGATGGCAGTATCTTTGCACACCATCAGGAAAAACAGGGAAGCGGAGAGATGGAAGTCCCAGGTGCAAGTGGACTGAAGCAGGAGCCCTGTCCTTGTCACCACTGCATCTGCACGGTGTCTGAAACCTACCCGCACCCAAACTGCCCTTGACCCAACCCTGTTAAAAAATTTAAGAAGAACATAGATTTTCCATTTGGAGAATGTAGATCTCTGTATATGTTCACCATCAAAATTTTTAACCAAATTTTATGTAACTCTCTCATGAGTGGATTGATAATTGCTTAATCTGTTATTTCACGAGAGGTATGTGAAGTCCCTTGATTTTTGTCCATTTTTCATGGACTTTTGAAAGCATTTATTTGCCTTTAGTGCAAAATAATTTATAACCTTCATTATTTGCTGACAAGCTATACCAACTTCATCTTACAATTTTTTTAAGAAATGCTTTCTTCTTCCATTCAGTGCTTTTTCTGTATCAAACTACTTTAAGGTTATTATTTTTCTCCTATATTTTATGGCAAGCATTTGTTATGTTACTTTTTTCCACTAATTTGTCATTTCTTAATCATACTTTGAGTAAGGACTACTTTCAGCCAAGTCCTTAAAACTTAAGGTAAAACGTTATGTATTTCCATGTTTCTCACTGGTGGAATAGCATTCATATTTTTTCTGTCACTTTTGAAATTTTTAGAGGGAAAAGGAGGTAAACAACAGAGATCTCAGTCCCTCAACTAAAGCTATTTACATTTTCACCATTTCATGGGTGATGATGTCACATGGACTATGGGAAGCCCTGAGGTTCAATCTCAGTACTAGAAAAAAATCTGCAAACAAAACCTTTCCAATCATAGAGGGTATGTGCTATATATGTTGGCAAATTGTAAAAGTAATTTCAAGTATGTCAATGATGTGAAAATGTTTTCATGATTTTCAATATGAACGGGCCAGGGAGACAGCTCAGTAAAATAAGCGCTTGCCTGGCAAGCCCAAGGTCTTGAGTTCAGTGCCTGGTACTACAAAAAAAAAAAAAAAAAATTTTGAATATGAAAAACTTAAAAACAGAACTAATTTTTCTCCCTAAGGCATTTACATTTTTTCTTTAAACAATTCCATCATTACCATAATTGGTGCACTTCAGATACACATAACAACATTCATTATAGGGAATTTGCACTTGTATGTGCAAATATCTTGCTTCCTTTATTCTTACTCACCTTCCCTCCCTTTAACCCCACTTCCCTTCTCGGTCTACAAAAGGTTTTCTTTTTTATTTTTTTTTATTTTTGTTTTATTGAAGTACAAATATCAATGAGACAGTTTTAAGATACCTTGACAAGATGGATTTGATAAATTAATACATTGCAAACTGTCTTCCTAATGTTTTGGTATCATAGAAGGTGCATACATGATATTATACTTACAGACATTATTATACCGTATGTCTCTTATCAGTAAATTAAGAGAGTGTAGCTGTTTGCATATCTTATTTTTTATACCTGAATTACATCAAAGATACAATAATTAATACTTTCTACCTTGTTATTTTCCTAGTGGTTGTCCATAGTAATATCCTGTCCAACCACCATTAGTGCAAATCTTGCCTCTCATAGAATTGTGTAGAAGCACGGCATTATCTATCCCAACTGTACTGTCCATACACACATCATGATTCTTCCTTTCTATACCTCTTCCTTTGTCTACACCTGTTAGAGATGGGCACTCCATTGTCATTCAACTAACTTAGGTGCTTGAACTCGACAACACAATCCAACACAGTCCAGCATTCCCTAACAATAGTGAGTTATCCGAAGAAGTTGTTGACCATAGCCATTTACAGCTCAAGTTTACAAAAGTTTTGTTTACATTTTCTCTACTTTTTTTTCCTTGTCTCTTCTTTCCTCACCCTCTTCTCCCTTTTTCTCCTTCCCATTTGAATATTTTCTTCCCATTTCCCAATATCTATTATACATTCTGCTCCTTATTTATACTTTAGGTCTCTTATACCAGAAAAAATGCAATATTTACATATGTGTTTCTTAATTTATTTAAGAGTACGGTCTTGAAGTGCACAATGTCTCAAGCATATCCTTCTGTTTGGCAGAGAAGTACTTTATTGTCTAAAAAATCACATCTTCCTTATCCATTTATAAGTTGATGGATTTTCTAAGATTTAGCTAATAGAAACTGTGCTGCTATAAACATGGGTATGCGTATATATCTTGATGCTTTTAATTCTTTCAGAAAGATAACAAAATGGTAAATAGCCATGTTGAATGGTTTTTAGTTTTCAAGTTCTTGAAAAATCTAAACACTAGGGCTGGGTAGATAGCTCAGTAGCATCTGCCTGGTAAGTGCCAGGTACTAAGTTCAATCCCTGGTACCACAAAAATACAAAAAATAAAAGATAAGCAGACAAGTAAACAAAATAAATAAATTGGATCATCTTCTAAAAAGAAAAGAAATCTAAACACTGATTTCCACAGTAGTTTATCAGTCTGTTGACACCAATAGTACAGAAGAGTTCATTTTGCTCCACAGCTCTGCCAGCATTTGTTGGTGGTTGACTTCTTGCTCATAACTAGCCTTCTTTCTGGAATGAGATGGAATCTCTGTGTGGCTTTAATCTGCATTTCTTGAAGGACCAATGATGTTGAACAGTTCTTCACATATTTATTTGCCATTTCTACTTCTTCCTCTGAGAAGTACCTATTCATGTCAGATGCTCATTTTTTTGATTCCGTCTTTAAATTTAGGAAGGTCTGCTGGGTTTTTTTTTTTTTTTTTGAGTTTTGAATATATTACATAATGTCATCTTTTATCTGAGGAACAGGTAGCAAACAAAACCCTTTTCACATCCTGTGAGCTATCTTTTGATGTGCAAAAAGCTTTTTAATAATATGAGATACCAGTTGATTCTTTGTGATACTTTGCACTTGCAGTCCAGGGTTTGTTCATTAAGTCTTTGCCTACACCAATGTCTTCAAATGTTTCTGTTTGAATTTTATGGTTTTTGGTCCACTTGGTTTTTAGTTTAGTGCATGGTGAAAGATATGGATCTAGTTTTAATCTTGGGAATATGGAAGCCATTTTCTAACACCATTTCTTTTTCCCAGTGAAGGTGTTTGGCCTCTTTGTCAAAGATAACATAACTGAGTGGGGGAGATGGCTCAGTAGAATAAGCACTTGCCTGGCAAGCACAAGAGCTTGAGTTCAATCCCCGGTTCCACCAAAAAAAGAAAAAAAAAAAAAAGATAACATGAATGGTATGCGTATGTGTAGAGTGGTTTCTGTATCTTCCAATCTGTTCCAATGAGCCTCAGGTCTGCTCTTTTGTTTTTGCTTTGTTTTGGTTTTGCCCGTAGCATGCTGTTGTTAATCACAGTAGCTTTGCAGTATTTCAAGTCCGGGTCTACGGTGCCCCCTGCCCTACCTGGTTTCCCCTAATTGTTTTTGCTATTCTACATGAGATAAATTTTAGAACTGGTCTGTTTTGTGGATATGCTGTTGGAATTTTTATTGGGACTGCATTAAAACCATATAACCATTTTGGATGTATGGCCATTTTCACTATGTTTTCTCCTCGTAGCCATGAACAAGGGATGAATTTCAATTTTCTGATATCCTCTTCAATGTCCTTTTTCAGAGTACTGTAATTTTCAATGTAAGTCTTTTACTTCCTTCTTAGATTCCTCGGTATTTCATTGTTTTTTGGATGCTATTATGATAAGTGGTGTTTCCCTAATTTCTCAGTGAGTCTGTTATTCATTTACAGGAAGGCTATTGATTTTTGTGTGTAGACTTTATATGCAGCTATGCTGCTGAATCAGATTATTAAATCAGAACTCTTTTGGTGGAGTTTTGGGGGTCTCCTATGTAGAGTATTATGTCATGTGCAAATAAAAGTAATTTAACTCCTTCCTTTCCTATCCACAACCCTTTTAGTTTTTTCCCTTTCCTAATTGATCTGGCTAATTTTTCCAGAACTACATTGAATGGAAATGGTGACAGTGAACATCCTTCAGTTTGATGTTGGCTGTTGGTTTGTCATATATGGCTTTGTTAAGCTGAGGTAAAGATTCCAATTTTCTCTAGAGTTTTCATCATGACTGGGTATTGGAATTGTCAAATGCTTTTTCTGCACCTATTGAGATAATCACATGGTTTTGGTCTGTGACTTTGTTAATATGATGTATTACATTTATTTCTTTGAATATGTTGAATCATCCCTGCACCCCTAGAATGAATCTTATTTGGTCATGGTGTATAATCTTCTAGATGATTTGTTGCATTGTGTTTGCCAATATCTTATTAATTTTTACATCTATGTCAACTAGGGAGAATGCCCTGTAGTTCTCTTTCTGGTTGGATCCATCTCTGGCTTTGCTTGCTTTCAGGAATGAATTTAGGAGTTTTGCTTCTCTTTCAATTTAAATAAAGAATTTGAGAAGTACAGGCACTAGGTCTTCTCTAAATTTCCTGTAGAATTCATCAGTGAATGTAAGAGCCTGGGCTTTACTCTCTTATCAGGTTATTTATTTATTTATTTTTACATCTTCAATTTCATTGAGTAATATTTGTTTATTTAAAATTTTGTATTCTTGATTCAGTTATAGTAATTCATAGATATGTAGGAATCTGTGCATTTCTTCAAAATGTTTCATCTTATTAAAATATGGTTTGGGGGGCCTACCCATTAGCTTTGTTGTTTAAGTGCTTGCTTAAGCAGAACAGTCAGTCTCAGGATTCTGTGGTTTGATCCCCAGATCTTCATACATTACCAGACCTGCCCTTAAAGCATCCTGAGTGAGCCAAAAAAATTCATAAAAAAAAGAATACAGTTTGTCAGGGCCAGCAAGATAGCTCAGTGGACTAAGCACCTGCTTAGGCAAGTGTAGGGACCAGGGTTTGATCCTTGGTACCACATGCTATGCTGGCCCTGCCCTCAGGTGCTCTGAGCCAGCCACAGAGTCCAGGCATGGTGGTTCATGCCTATAATCCTAGCTCTGGGGAGGTTGAAAACAGGAGGATCACTACAAATCCCAGCTGCCTAGTGAGACCCTGTACCAAATACATAAATAAAAGAAAACAGAATACAGGTTCTCAAAATAAGTATTGATCATCTAGGTTGCAGTAGGATCAGTTTTCCCCACTTTCATTCCTAATTACATAGATTTGAGTCTTCCCTTTTTTTTCATAAGGTTGACTAAGAGAAATTGAAAAACTGCAAGTTGACTAAGAGAAATTGAAAAACTGTTGATTTTAACCTTTCAAAGATCCAACTCTTCAATTTATTGATTCTTTGCATTGTTTTCTTAGTCTCTATACATTAATTTCTGCTCTGATCTTTACAATTTCCTCCCTGGTATGAGCTCTGGACTTGACTTTTTCTTTTCCTAGAAGCTTGAAGTTGAATATTATGTTATTTATTTGAGCTCTTTTTCTGATATGGGTATTCACCACTATAAATTTCCCTCATAAGACTGCTTTAATTGTGTCCCATGAGTTCTATTATGTTGTGCTAGCATTATTGTTTAATTCTACAAATTGTCTAATTTCTTCTTTAATTTCATCTGTGACTCATTGGTTGTTCAGGAGAGTATAATTTAATTTCATGTATTTATGAAGTTCTTTATTTTACCATTAATTTATAATTTCATTGCAATATTGTCTGATACTATGCGTGAGACAATTTCAATTCCTTTGCATTTACTTAACCATGTCCTACCAGTTAGTATGTGCTCTATTTTGGAAAAGCACCCCATGTGCAGCTGGAAGAATGTGTATTCTGATATTCTGGAGTAGAACACTCTGTAGACATCTATGCAGTCCATTTATTCAAAAGTTTGGAATTCGGTCCATTTCTGATATTTCATTGTTCATCTTTTTGTCTAGTCTATCTATTGTGAGAGTAGGGCATTGAGGTCGCCTTTTACAACTGTATTAGTGCTTATTTGAATTTTTTATGTTCATTAATATGTTTTATATAATTGGGAGTGCTGGTATTTGGTGCATATAT
The DNA here is from genome assembly GCA_004027165.1 of Ctenomys sociabilis. Taxonomy (NCBI): domain Eukaryota; kingdom Metazoa; phylum Chordata; class Mammalia; order Rodentia; family Ctenomyidae; genus Ctenomys; species Ctenomys sociabilis. The sequence goes on along the minus strand of PVKA01008275.1, from coordinate 48,090 downwards.
ATTTACAACTGTTATCTCTTCCTCTGGGATTGTTCCCTTTGCAAGATATAGCCTTCTATATCTCTTTTAACCAGTCTTGGCTTGAAATTCAATTTGTCTGCAAATAAAGGAGCTGCTCCTGCTTTTGCCTAGGCTCCTACCTCATAAACTATTGTTCGCCATCTTTTGACTTGCAGTTTTTCAATTTCTCTTTGAATCAAATGTTTTATTAGGCAGCATATTATTGGTTCTTGCTCATTCATCTATTCTGCCAATCTTTCGTTTGATTTTTGAATCAAGACCATTTACAATGATGGCTATAACTGATAGGTACTGACCTATCCTTCATGACTTTCTTGTTGTTGGTGCCCTTTCTTTCCCCTCTAATTGTTTGCCTTGCCTGCTGGATTCAGTCGGGGTTTTAGTCTTCATTATCTCTTTTTGAATGTCCTTCAGAATGTTTTGAAGTGGTGATTTGGTATTCATGAATTTTTTCACGTATTCTTTGTCATGGAAGTATCTTATTTCTTCATTAATTTTGAAAGGTAATTTTGTTGGGTGTACCAGTCTGGATTGGAAGTTGTTTTCTGGTAGGGTCTGAACTACTTCACTCCAAGCTCTCCTTGACTTGAGTTTTTGTGTTGACATTCTGCTGTAACTCTGAGGGGCTTTCCTTTGTAGATCATTTTTGTTTTCTAACAACTTTCAATGTTCTGTTCTTGTGTTGAATTTTTAAAATCTTAACTACCACATGCCTTGCTATACATGTTTGGGTGTTGCTACATTTTTATCATGATTATTTGTAATTCTATATGCCTCATTTCTCTATTTATCAAATTCTTTTTCCATGCTTAGGACGTTTGCTGCCATCACTTCCATGAACAAGTTTTTCATAGCTGTTGCACTATATCCTGCTTTTTCATCAAGTGCAATCAATCTTATATTATTTTTACTTATATCATCTAGCAGCAAATGGACTGATTTGTCATAGTTCCTTCATATATTTAAGAAATCTTACTTTCCGTGGTTACTACCAGCAATCCCATCTTCTTTATCTGAGATTCTGTCCTCATATCAGTGCATTCTGCTGTTTATACTTTCAATGGAACTTTTAATATCCTAGATATCTGTTTAAAGCTGTTTCAGGGATTCTATTTCCTTCCTATGCTGGGCATTCATAGTTTCTATTATTTCCCTAAGCTTCTCTTCTTTAAAAAAAAATTGTATCTGTTCTAGTGTCACTAAGCATATTTTTTGCTATGGTCATGATCTCCATAGTTATCTGAGAAAATATTCCTAGTTAATTTTCTTCTAGAGCCTCATTTCGTGCTTTGTTACTTCTGTTGTTACCATTTAGAGAATCCAGGTGGGTGGCTTTAGAATTGTTCTACTTCATTTTCCCTGTTGAACTTTCGTGAGCCGGAATTCTGGGGTTGCATCTTGGTTAAGTATCTTCTTATTTTCTTTTTTGTTTGTTTGTTTAATTCCTAGGTTGATGTTTATAAGTTTCTTACTGTAAATAGATTTATTGCTGATATTTAGAACCTTTAGGAAATGATCTCAGAGATGTCTTCCAGACGTTTTTGAGTTTTCAGACTGTTGCAAGATCCTGCTCCTTCAGTTTATGGGGGATGAGAAGCCTCCTTGGCCCAGACCCTGGTTCTTTGGCACTAGCCTATAGTACTCATTATGCCTCTGAGGCAACTTTAGTCTTGGTTCAGCAGGAATAACAACTGATTAGCACAACTGTGTCACCTTGGCTAAAACACCGCAATCAGCAATAACAGTAACATCAAACATGGCATAGAAAATGAGGAACTGTGGTAACTATCCATTCCCTAACTTTTAACTGTATGAACTATAGATCTTCTGTAGTTCTACAACAAAATCTAGAACAAACAAGATTAATTCACACATAAGGAAGAAAACTTAAAGACAGGTTAGTGGAAAAGTTAAACAGAAGAAAGGGAACAAATTAGAAGCAAGACAAAGAAAGATTATGCAAAGTTTGGAAAACTAGTGAAAACAGGAGGGAAAGATAGCAGAAAGAAAAAAACAAGAATAGAACTGAACAACAAAAACAACATAATAGAAAGCATGTTTACAATCATAAAAACAAGAACGAAGAATCAAAAAACAAAATAAAATAAAAGCAAGAAAAGAAAAGAAAAACAAATGTCCACTTTAAGACATGTCTCAGCTGTAGCAGACAATGTGGGCAGACTGATGGCAGATCTGTGTGATAATTTCAGCAAGCCAGCACTAGCTTTATGGTAAGGCGAGATAACGCGGCAACCTGCACCTTCGGTTCCGCCGAAGTTCAAGCTGGTTTCTGGCAGTGGTGGCTGATACACAGATTGTTCAGCCTGTAACACCCATGTGCCCCCTCCTCATTTGAACTCAGCTCCCTGTTCCTGTGGCTTGAACTCTGCAGCCTCACCCTGACAGCCTGAAGCTGTTCTGGGTTCTGAATTCAGTTGCCCCCTCCAGGAAGTCTACTGGCCAAGCCCCCTCTCTTGGGGAACACCTGAACCTGAATAACTCACTAGCCCCTGCAATCTTCTGCCTCCACTGCTCTGCTCTCATAACTGGTCCTCATGACTGTTGCACTATCTGCTGCTTTTTCATCAAGTGCAATTAATCTTACATTATTTTTACTTATATTATCTAGCAGCAGATGGATTGATTTGTCATAGTTCCTTCATATATTTAAGAAATCTTACTTTTCATGGTTACTCCATGGAGGCCTCTGAGGTCACCAGCATTCACTGTCTCTCTCCCAGTTCAAAATTCCCCTCCAACACAGTGAGTCCAGGCTCAGGGAAAGAGTGCTACTTGCCACCTCCTTCTTCTTCATCAAAATTATCTCCTTGCTCTCCTCACAGGCTTCAATTCTCATATCAGATCTTTCCTGGGCACCAGGGACAGACTTCCCTCCTCTTTCTCTTCCCTGTGTTGCTATATGTCAGCATCTGGACACCAAATCTTGGAAAAGCACTTTCTGTGCTGCTCACTATTCTATCATCTTCCCAGAATTCAAGGCATTCACATTCCTTAAACTCCTCATCTGGAAAGCTGAGCACTCCTTGGGCTCTGAAGACAATCAGCTTCCAGCGCAGCCTGGGGCCAGACTTCAATCCCAGCACAACCTGCCCCATCCTAGCCTCAAACCATCCTTCTCTCATTTGGGAAGTTTCATCATTAGAACAGGGCCTGCTTTCAAAAGTCTGAAACAAACCCAGGTGTCTGTCATCCCAGCACTCTGAGAGGCTGAGACAGGAGGATAGCAAGTTGAGTCCAGTGGGGACAAAATTGTGACACAGTGAGATCCTCTCTCAAAATAAAATATAACAAAGGCTGGGAGTATAGCTCAGTGTGACGGCCCTGGTTTCAATACCCTGTACAACAAAAGAAACAAATAAATAAAAATTGAGAAGATAATAGATTTAAGGAAAAGGGGATGGAAGCTGAGTAGGTGGTAATTACCAGTGGTCCCACTCTACCCCACCAACGCTGGCTGCTCAGCTGACCATAAACCCAGGAAGGGACACACAGGAATGCCACAAACTTGCCCTGGAGTTATTATACTTGCTCCTGTGCCAAGTGGGTCACATCATCCTAGTTGTTTCAAATACATTAGAACTCTCCATGGTTCTCAGAACTGCCACATAATGCAAACTCATCCCTCTGCTCCCCAGCTGGGAAAGGACAGACACAAGCTTGCACTGCTTCTCTGATGGCGAAACCAGGACAAAGCTACTCGCTGTGGGACCAGAGACTGCACCATTCACACAGTAAATCAGCTGTTACAGATCTGAAAGTTGCTGTCCCAGAAACACACTTTGACTCTCCACCATAGCTAACCACCATCACTGTGGCCTGCCAGTAAAAAGAAAAAAAAAAAAAAAAAAAAAAAAAAAAAAAAAAGCCCATGTTTTGCGCATCGTGAATTCTGGCCACTAGAGGGAACCCGTCAGCCACATGCCACTTCCTTGCTCAGGCCCCTGCCCTACACCGAGTTCAAGGGAGTGTCTCCCTGGACCGAGGTCAGCCGGGATCGCCTTCTGGGTTGCACAGCCCACACCCACGTTTCAGCATTACTGCTTTCCACTCTGATGCCCTTTGCGGCATCACTACGACTCAACTTCGAAGGCTGACTGGTAGGTCAACATGTCACTGTCAGGTATTGTGAACAGTTACTAATAAAAAAAAAAAAATTTAAAGATAATTTCTAATTCAGTTTACATATTAAAATGTTCCCTTACCCTTTCCATGTCCAGAAATTCATCATCAAGCTTCGTTCCTTCAGCACCACTTATTTTTTCACTAAACAACTGCAGAAATAAGCACAAGTAATTAGTTGCATTGCACAGTAAGTTATGTGTTGTCTAAAATCAAAAACAAGATCTTGGATTTCACTTATTGGTCTGTTTTCAAGACTAAACTCATTAAGGAAATTGTTGATAGGCTTAATTCTACCTAAGGACACAGAAAGATACACATTTCTCATCAATTAGCCTTTATTTCTTACACACCTGCTATGTGTGAAGCACGCAGTAGATGCTAGAAAACAAAGAGAAAACAGGCTCTGGCCACACAGGAGCACTGGTGCAGTGAAAGAGTTAACACACTAATACTCAACTAACACAGAAGCACAGCAAAAGCAAGGACAAGGAATGGTGCTAGGTGCACATGACCGGGACTGCGATGCCAGAACTGAGTTATTGGGGACTTGTTTCCAGGAACACTTGGCAATGAGCTGGATTTTCAAAGATAGGGGTTTTCAGTGTGAAGCATGAAAATAAAAGCCTTCTAGAAAGAGGTGCCAGGAGCAGAAATGATCAGAGCAAGCTTTCTAAGCCTGGACATTACTGATACCCAGAACAGATAATACTCTGTAGTGACACTGCTGGCTATAAGACATTAGATGCCAGTAGTGTTTACACACACACACACACTCACCAGAACTGAGAACACTAGTGATGACCTTGGATAAATGTGCCTAAGGAACAGCCTGAAAAATAGGCAGAGGCGAGACCACACAATGCCACAGCAATGGGTGCAACCGAAAAGCCCCTAAAGTCTCTTTCTCAACACAGTGAGTCAGAGCACCCTTCAGAAAAGGGAGATAGCCCAGTAGAATAAGTGCTTGCCTGGCTTATTCTACTGCTCAATCCCCAGTTCTGCAAATATATATATATATATATATATATATATATATATATATATATATATATATATATATATTAAAAAGCATCTTGAGCTTTTTGGGTCAGAACAAAGAACAAGGAGGGGCTGGAAGAGGAGTATATGTTGACCACTGTCTTCAGGAAAGAATATCAGCAGAATGTACATTTTTCAAGTATTAACATGAGCACAAAGATTGGGAGTAAAGCGGAATCTATCAATGGATGCTGAAAGGATGCCAGGTGGTTTTCAGTGCAACAGTGGTTTCCTCCTACTGTTCAGAGGACCACAGCTACACACTGGTAGGCTGCAAATAGAGACAGTGTTTCACATGAAATTGAGGTATGATAAGGGGTTTCTTGAAGAGAGTAGACACAAAAGACTATAAAATGTCTAGAGCCCACCACTCCCTGGAGTCTGTGCCCCACTCAGGAAAGCAGGGGTGGGCTCTGTGACCAGGTTTAACCCCATTGAGAACTTGTCACCTCAGTCTTCTCCATGAGCCCTGCTACTACCCTGAGGACAAGCCCTGACCTGTCTGCTAGGCAGAGAAGCAGCCCAGCTTTCTGTCCACACCAGGCCATCCTGAGTTGGACTCCTTGCCAATCAGTAGCTGACAGCATGTGCATGAGAGAGCAGGACACGGCCAGCATTCACTGCTGCTCTGTGGAAAGAGGGCAGGAAAGGGTGTTGCTCTAACCACTAAATTCTGCAGTCCTTCATCCTCAAGAAATACAGACTCATGCACTTCACAAGAGTTATTACTTTCCAGGTTGGGAACAACACCAAGATCTATTCTCATGGTCAACACAGGGTGTGAACTTCGGTAAGAAGGATCAAAAGTCCCATGGCTACATGCCAAGCAGTACGGTGAATATTTTGTTCTTACTGTTCAATAGTGAAATCCTTGAAAATACTGGTTCCTAACTCTAGGGAAAACTCTGAGAATATAATACAGGTCCCACCACCCTTCCTGCCACACTTTGTTGCCACCATAGGCTGCACAAACAGCCCTGTCCCAGAGCAGCCCCTTTTCCCTCCCCATAACTCTATCCTCCACCTGCTCTGGCCAAGAATGAAGAATAAGCCATGCTGTGTGAGTACCTACTTGGGCTTCATAGACACTTCGCACCTATCAAGAGTCTAGTATTTCTGCTCACTCTCTGAGCTCCCTGTAACCAGTATGGGTGAACAAGCTGATACCACCTGGTTATCAGAAGAACAGGGGATGCAGCAAAGGACTTTTGTTTAAGTCACTTATTTTGGGATGGTGAATTATGCAGCAAACACTGGTGGACACGGTTGCTTAGTCCTTGAAGCTACTGGGTCCATAAATACTCATGCAGGGTCCTGCTTTAAAATATCAACTTGAAAATCTCTTAGAACTGAGAATTCAGGCTGTAATCTGAATCAGACCTAATTTGTTCAGGTTGCTCTGATTTTCTTTTTCAGAAAGCAGAGTGCCTCATAGAGAGGTGTTTATACTTTTAAGAAAATAAATGAGCTGGATATGGCGATGCATGCATGTAATTACAGATACTCAGGAGGTTGAGGCAGGAGGATTGCAAGTTTGAGGCCAGGCAACTTAAGTAGATCCTGTCTCAAAATAAAAATAAATAAATAAACAAATACAGTTGAGAATACATTTCAATGGTAGAGAAGCCTGGGTTTAATTCCTAGTAACACACATAGCACCACCAGCAACAACAACAACAAAATGAAAGAGATCAGAATTGCTTTTATTTGAAAAGAACATAAGGATTCATTTTCAACAGCAGTCATGATAAGAGGTATACTCGTGCTTTTACTTTTCCTAAATTGCCCAGTCATGTTTCATGGTTTGAGACACCAAGTAGAAACACATATATGATTCTAGTTATGGAGGCCATTTACTATATTTCATGCTTTATTATTCAATAAATATCATTTGTTGTGCACCAACAACATGCAAGGCACTAGGATGGTACCTAGAATACAAAGATGCACTAGACAGGTGTGGTTCCCACAGGGCCCTTGACCTCGGTGCAGGGATACAGAATTATTTCTCTTAGGTATTAAAAGCTAAGTGTAAATGCTCAAGCTGTTACCTCTAGTCAAGAGGACTACACAAATTCAATTTTAATGTATTCTCAATGTCTCAGTTACTCTTCTCTCATTGCTGGGACAGATATCCAACACTCAAATGAAGGAAGGAAAGGTTTATTTAGCTCACAGTTAAAGGACACTTCAGTCTATACTCAGCTGGTTCCAAGGCAGAGTGGTGCATGGCAGAGAGCAACCTTTCATGGCAGAGGCAAAGAGCAAGAGGAGCCAAGGAAGGAGCAGCAGCAACATTGGCAACAGAAAGGAAGTCTGTCTCCCTAAATTGCATTCTGGCTTTTTGCCCCAGGAGGGGGGAGTACTCACACCCATAATCCAGCAGTACTAAAACCCACAGTCCCAGTGGATCATGAGTTAATCTCAAACTCTAGAAGTCCCCGTCCCATGACTACATGAGGCTTAGGGGGACAACTAGACACAAATCATAAAACCCAATGCTCTGAATAGACAGAAATGGCAGAATAAGTATAAAAAAAAAATTAGACTGATAAGCAATGCTGAAAAACAGAACAAAGTCTTTGTGAGCCCTCAGATGCATAGAATGTGAAATGGCGGGGAGGGCAAGGTTGCAGGGGGTGGAGTCAGGTGCAAACAATGCCCCTCATACCACAGTCTGGACTTAACTTTGCCTAAGGGCAGAGAAAAGGAAGGACATGAGACTGGGGAGAAATTCCAGGTGCAAACTGCTGTCTGCTGCTATCACATTTGGGAATCTGCAGGCCCAAGGGCACTGAAGAACAGAGAACCCATCAAGTCGTGCACAGCTCTGTGATAGATCCAGATTCCAACAATATCATCCAGGAGAAACCACCACTCTGTGCTGGAGCTTAGAAGGCAGGCAGGAGACCACAGCCACCACACGAGTGAATCAGAGGGCTTCAAGGGTGGCAGGTAATACTCCCAATTGAAATTCATCCTAAATCTAGTTCTAAGGCACATGAATAAAATATAATACCAGGAGAGAAAGCCAACAAAATCACATAACTTGTATGAATTTACCCCTAATGAAAATGTTGTAGGCAGCTAAGATAGAAAGAAATATCATAGGTAGTCAAATAAGACTGGGCCATCTAAGGAGCCCGTATGATAGATGAGGGATCTTGCAGCTGTGGGAGAGACAGGCACTTCCACTGTGGGTCAGACCTCAAGACAAAAGATGAAAGGAATGCACCCACATACCTCCCTAGGGATGGACATCAGTGATTGATATTCTAGATAGGTATCAATCACCTTGAGAAAGCCAGGAAGAGTCACTAACCCAAATCCCTACAGGAAAAGTCCCTGCTTTCTATGTGATTCACTTCCCCCATTTGATCCTAATTTAATCAATCTTACCTGATCAATTATATTTGCAATCTTATTAGTTGACCATAGTTTTGTTCTACCTCATGCCTACCTTGTGAGTTCCATGTTTCCCACCCTATGGATTTGCTCTATAAAAATCCCTAGAAAAGTCAGGTTCCTTGGAAACTCATTCTGATCCCCTTCTACTTCTTGGATATAAGGTTTCATTCCTCCAATAAATATATTCTGCTCTTAACCTCTGTTGTTCCTAAAATCCTTTCTTCAATTTTTAGAGAACATGAATGCATACCAGATACCTAGCACTTAGGTTGGGTGTCTCTTTCTCCTACATCAAAAATATAAAACATGATCACAAAGACTCCTCACATATCTTTAGGATATAATCAAAATGGGTAAGTGAAGGAACAACTTCTATTAATAAGTTGCAAGCTAGTGCACAAAAAGGGAAAATATTTAAGAGACACAAAAATCTAGGAAACTTAGAAACAAGATGATAAACAGTAATGACAATAAAAAAAATGACAACTAGAATAAATTCCAGACTGGGCATGAACAGGAAAGAAACAGCAAACTGGAATGAACTCATACAGAATTTACCTAGAGAATAACCACCATAAAAAAGTTTTATTTCTTAATGAAATATCTTTTAATCAATATGAAGCATTCCAGATAAAAAGGGCAGAATACAGCAGAATCAATATTTTAAGAGTAAATAGCTTTTTTCTATCCTTGAAGAAATGTATGAATTCAGCTTGGAATTCATACATAAACCACCAAATAAGATACAAATAATAAGCCCACAAACCAATAATCATTATATAAATGGGCTGCATTCAATGGATTAAAAGATAAATTAACAGAGTGAATTTTTAAAGTCTACTTACATGTATCTTCTAAGAATCACACTTAAAACACCTAAGATTCAAAATAAAATAGATGACACATGCATACAAGTACCAAAGAACTATCATTTAAAATAAAGCCTATAGAGGATGAGGAGATAGCTTGGTGGTCTAAGTGCCTGCACGGCAAGTGTAAGGACTCAAGTTCAACGCTCACACACATGCCATGTGAGACCTTGTACCAAATAAATAAATAACTATAATATCTGACAAGAAATGCTTTCTTTTACAGGGTCTTGCTATTCAGACTCCTAGTGATCCTCCTGTCTCACCCTCCCCAGTGCCACTATGCCCGGGTCTGTGGTCAGCATCACAGGCAGCACCAGGGATGAAACTCGGGACCTCCCACTTGCCAAGCAGGTGCTTAGGCCACCAAGATATCTCCCCAGCCCAAGAAATACTTTTCTAAGGCTAACCATGAATAGGTTTCTGGTTATAAGTAACAAAAGTCTGACCAATCCACTAATTATGTCATAATATTATATCTACCAATAGTATAATATCCGAAACTATAAAGCAAAACCTGAAATAATAACATTGACAAATCCTTGAATACAGACTTATCATAACTTAGGCTAGCCAGAGAGCTATTCTGCTCAGGCAGACACAGGAGTCTGGGGTTCGATCCCAGGCCTGCCATGACAGCCCCACCCCTGGGGTGTGCTGAGATGGCAATTGAGACTGGGTGTGGTGGAACACAACTGTAATCCCAGTGCTTGGGAGGCTGAAAACAGGAGGATCACTATGAGTCCATTCTGTATAGTGAGACCCTATAGACCCTGTACTAAATATATATATATATTTTTTTTAAATAGACTTATCATAACTATTAAAAACATATCACATGATTTTGAAAGGCTAGGGCCAGTGAGATAGCTCAGCAGACCAAGTGCTTACTTAGCGAAGGTCAGGGGCTGGGATTCTATCCCCAGCACCACATGCCACACTGGTCCCACCCCCTGGATGTGCTGAGCTGGCCCCCAAGTCTCTGCATAGTGGTGCATGCCTGTAATCCCAGCATTGGGGAGGCTGTAAACAGGAGGATCACTATGAGTCTGAGCTGCGTAGTGAGACCCTGTACCAAATACATTTTAAAAAATTAGAAGGCTACAGATGCTGTGAATGACCATATACATGGAAGAGGTATGACTGAAAAATATGATGTCTGTTTAAAAGACACATAGCCATTTACTCCCTTCCAAATACTGCACTGTCCTTTAAGCATATTTATCCCGTAGTTCCTGCCATTTCCCAAGTAGTTCTAGACATCCTCTTCCATTAGTGTATTTAATTGAGCTTTCACAGCTACATCAGTGTTTGGAATCAACTCACAACGTTTACCTTTACATAAAACCTTTTTAAAATGTGAGCAGGGCTAGCAAGATAGCTCAGTGAACTAAGCGCCTGCTGAAGCGAGCACAGGGATGAGGGTTCGATCCCTGGTCCCACATGCTGCACTGGCTCCACCCTCGGGCGCTCTGAGCCAGCTACCAAGTTCAAGCGTGTGTGGTGTTGCACCTATAATCCCAGTGCTGGGGAGGCTGAAAGCAGGAGGATGACTATAAATCCAATCTGTGTAGTACCCTGTAGACCCTGCACTAAATACATAAACATAAAATAAAATGTGAATAAAAAATATCTTTATGAGAGAACAGACCCAGAGTGCCCATGCAAAGAGGACACTGGCCCAGAGGAGAACCCAGGGAGAAAAGGAAACAAGCACAACCCACACCACCTATATCAGGTCCAGCAGCCCACATGAGCCCTCCTTGTGGCCTCCACGCAGCCGCACAAGAGGGCTGCTCACGCTCCCCATCTACCTATGAGAGCAGCGAGTAGCCATGGTCCGGGAGGAAAGGCAGAGGGGCCTCTAGGGCACGAGCTCACTGCGAGACCCGCGGGCCCCTAGCTGGCCAGAGAAAACCATGGCGGGCGGGCTGGCGAAACAGCAGGGAAAGAAATCACGCACTCAGCAAGCAACACGGGCCTTTTTCTTTGACTCAACCTTTTCTTTGATTTTCTTCTTTTGAACTATTGTCATCTCTCATTCACTGATTTTTATTTTCAGGATTTGGTGTTTTTGCTTTACCTTCTTTTAGGTTTTTTTTCCCATTTTATCTTCTTCCCTCTCCTTTTTCTCTTTTCCTTATTCTTTCTTTTTTTTTTTTTTACAGAACTGGGGATTGAACGCAGGCCCTTAGCACTTATTCCACTGAGCCATCTCCCAGACCCTAAACATCTTTTTTTTTTTCTTATTCTTTCTTTTATCTCCTTTTGTTATCCTTTTTCTTCTTTGTTCTTTCCAACAACTGCTCTCTATCACTACCAATTTACTCTTACTCCGTAATAGGACACCATATCTTACTTTTCCCTCTTCTCACATCTCATCAATTAATTTTTTCAAAATTTGAGGTTTGTTTTCATTTTACAGTTCCTGTCCTACTTCACCTCTACTAATATAAGTAGTAAGCTTTATGAATCTCTAGCTAAATAGTTGTTAACTTTAAGCTATTGCTGATGAATACTGTCTATTAGTAGAAGTAACTCATGTAGTAGTTATTTGCTGTAGGCCAGGTCAATATCTGGTTTGTCTTGGTGGGTATACTACAATTATAGACCGCTTTGCTAGGGACAAGGATAGTATATTATAGGTCTTCAGAGTTTCTTAAAATTCCATTGATATTTAAAGCTATAAATGATGCTGACTTTACTACTATTGCCAGGGCATCATAGCTGATGTAACCAATTTTTTTAAGATGCCAACACTACACAGACTAGGGGACATTAATGATACTATGGTCTGACTGCTTATAGACCAGAAGTAGCAAGCTTAGTTTTCTTTCCTATCTCGCAAGATGGTGAGCGAAAAAACTGTGAAGCCAGATACTAAAGAGAAGAAACCCCAAACCAAGAAGGCTTCTGCCCGTGGTGCTAATAAAAAGAGTAAGGTGAAGGCAAAAAAGCCCAAGGGGCAGCCCCACTGCAGCTAAAATCCTGTTCTGGTTAGACGAATTGGTAGATACTCCCGATCTGCTATATATTACAGAAATCTGGAAGATTAAAAATTGTATTGAAAGTACAAGAAGTCTCACGTGCTCACACTGTGGCTTTTTGGAGGTGGTTGTAGATCAATCTAGGGTGAGTGAAGTGGATTAAGGATTTGTGAAAACTAAATGAATACACTGATTGCTTTAGGTGCCTAACAGGAAGGTCTACCCCGGTGTAGGTGGCATCATCCAATAGGCCTCTAATTCTGGGTGGGAAAGAAGTCCAGAAGGCTTGCCACTTGCTGCCTCCTGTCTGCTCTGCCATGAACTGCTTCTTCTCTGTGATGCCCTCCTCTTATGCCAACCTGCCTTGTATCCAGCCAATTATGGACTGAAACTTCTACAAATTGTGAGTCAAAAAATAAACCTTTCCTCCTTTAACTTGTGAGTATCAAGTATTTTGTCTCAACAATGAAAAAAGTAACTAAGACAATCACAAGCCAATAAATCAGCCTCAAATAAATGTAAAATAATCAAACTTATTCCATATTATCAGACCATAGTGCAATGAAGTTAAAAATCAACATCAGAAAATATGGAAAGTATATCAATTCATGGAAACTAGACAATAAACTCCTAACTAAACAATAAGTTACAGAAGAGAACAAGGAAGAAGCGAGACAGTTTCTAGAAATGATAATTTCAGTACAACGTACCAGAACTTATGAGACACAATGAAAACAATTCTGAAAGGGAATATAGCTGTGAATGCTCACATCCCCCAAACAGCCCATATAAAGAGCCCAACAATGCACTTCAAGATCGTAGGAGAAAAGACTAGTCAAAACTCCAAGCTAGTACAGGTGAGAAATGGTAAAGCTCACAGTAGAAATCAATGAAATTGACACAAAAATACAAATTAATGAATCTGTGTTCACTCTTCAAAAAAAAAAAATAAACAAAACAGACAAATCCTTAGCCAATCTAACCAAAAAAGGAGAAAAAAGGACACAAATCAATGCAATTAGAAATGGAAAAGGTAAAATACCAACAAACACTGCCAAAACAAACATTATTACAACTATTTTGCACACCAACAAACTGGAGAATTCAGGAGAAATGGATAGATTCCTAAATAAATACAAATCACAAAAAGTGAATGAAGAAGACTTAAAAGCTCTTAATAATCCAATCACACCCAATGAAATCAAGGCATTTAAAGTCAACATATAAAGACAATAGCATTAATAAATAACCTAACAATTAAGCAAAATGTAAGTCTGGGCTGATTCACTGCTGAACTCAACAAAACATTCAGCGAGTTCTAACACAATCGTCTTCAAGCTTGCTAATAGAATTGAAAGGGAAGGCCTGCTTCCAAAGTCATTCCTGGACAGCTCCTATTGCCCTGACTCCACAGCCAGAGAGTGATACAACTGAAAAGGACAACCGGCGTGGTGCCTCAGCATGTGAGCTTAATTAGTTTTAAAATTTCGGAAAGTTTGTGTGGGGAAGATGGTCATGACTGTGTCTGTCGCGAGAGACAGAGCTCACAAATGGAAGCAAAATTTTGACAAACACTCTTGTTTGTGAACTGAACTATTTGCAAACAGAAGCATTCTTGAAGCAAAGTCTTCCTGTATAGACCAATCTCTTCAAGAAGTGTCAATTCATTTCTACTGTGACCAGTGAGATACTGGCAAGTAGAATGCAACAGATCATCCAAAAAGATCATACATCACTATCAAGGAGACTTCAAATCAGGGATGCAAAGGTGGCTCAATACATGCAAATCAATAATTATAACACATCATTAAAATAATAGAAGGCAGGACAAAGTCACATGATCACCTCAATAAATGCAGAGAAAACTTTTTTCTTTCTTTCTTATTTTTTTTTTTTTTTTGTAGAACCAGGGATTGAACTCAGGCCCTTACGCTTGCCAGGGAAGTGCTTATTTTACTGAGCCATCTCCCCAGCCCCCAGAGAAAACTTTTGACAAAATCACACATCACTGCATGATTAAAAAAAAAAAGACAAAAGATATAAAAGGACCTAGCCTCAAATGGATTAAGAACTATTCATGACAACTACTGCCAACATCATATGAAATAAGAGAAAAACTGAAAGTTTTCCCTCTAAAATCAGGAATAAGATAGGGATGTCCTTGATTACCACTCCTGTTTAACATAGTACTTGAAACATCAGCAAAAAGCAAGTAGGAAAGAAAAAGAAATATTTGCAGATATTTGCATTATTTGCAGATGACTTAATTTTTAAAAAATCCACCAAAGATTCTTAAACAACCAAATTCTGTAATTTAGTAGGATATAAAAATCAACATATAAAGACAATAGCATTCCTATACATTAATAATGAACCCAATGAGAAAGAAATTAAGTGAAAATACCAATCACAATAGCACCAAGGACAATACTTAGGAATTAACCTATCTAGAGTGTAAAAGACCTCTACAATACAAAATCTGAAAAAAGGAAATTGACGAGGACCTCACAAAATGGAAAGAAATCCCCTATCCTTGGATAGGCAGAACAAAATAATCATACTTCCAAAATTGATATACAATTTAAATGCAACACCAATCAAAATTCTATCAACATTCTTCATAGAACCAGAGAAAACAATGCTAAAATTATACCAGAAATAAACTGAGAACAACAAAAGCAACTCTAGATAAAAAGAGCAACCTGGGAGGCATCAAAATCCTAGACTTCAAGTTTTGTAACAAAGTCATTGTGATAAAAACATCATGGTGGCTGGGAAGATAGCTCAGCAATCTAAGTGCCTGCCTGGCAAGCACAAGGTCCTGAGTTCAGTCCCCAGTACACATGCCACAGTGGCCCCAAAACCAGGCATGGTGGCACATGCCTGTAACCCCAGCACTGGGGAGGTTGAGCCAGGATGACCACTACGAGTCTGAACGCACAGTGAGACCCTGTATCAACAAATAATTAATTAATTTTTTAAAAACCAGCATGAGGGGCTGGGGAGATGGCTCAGTGGAATAAGCACTTCCTTGGCAAGCACAAGGGCCTGACTTCAATCCCCAGTTCCGCAAAGAAAAACAGCATGATATAGGCATAGACACAGACCTGCGGACCACTGAAACAGTATAGAGAAACAAGCCTAAGTGCATTCAAACTTTTGATCTTTAACAAAGGGGCTAAAAACACACACTGGAAGAAAGACAGCCTCTTTAATAAATGTTTTCTGGGGGAACTACTCACTCGGGGCCCCCTCCTTCCCTCTCTCGGACAGGAGCTTTCTTTCCCTCAATAAATCTATTCTGCAAATAAATAAATAAATAAACAAACAAACAAATAAATAAATAAATAAAATGATGTTGGCAAAACTGGTTCTCCACATGCAGAGGATTGAATCCAGACACATCTTCCACCATATACTAAGCTAAAATCAAAGTTCATCAAAAGATGGAGGGAGGGCAAAAGAGGGAGGTGAAAGGAGATTACAAAAGGAACTAAAATGTGTACACTCTACATACGTCACATGTGCCAGTTCTCATGAGGAAAGTAAATATGTACCACACATACACACAAATGAACTGAAATAAAAAACTGTAAAATAGAACTTTAAAATATTTAAAAATAAAAATACTCTACATCAAAATCTATGGCACAGGGCCAGCCAAATAGCTCAGCGGGTTAAAGTGCCTGCAAGCAGGCACAGGGGCTGGGGGTTTGATCCCTGGGCCTGCTGTGCTGGCCCCACCCCTGGGGCACACTGAGACAGCAATTGAGACTGGGCTTGGTGGAGTGCAATTGTAATCCCAGCTCTTGAGAGACTGTAAACAGGTGGATACTTGAGTCCGATGTAGTAGTGAGACCCTGACCAACCTGTAGACCCTTCCCTAAAATACAAAAAATTAAAAAAAAAATAAAAATCTATGGCATACAGCAAAAGCAGCAAATGGAAATGAATGTATAATCAAGTACACTGAAAATTTTTTCAGTTTCATGTTTTAAGTATACGTAATGAAAAAAACAAGTATATATGTTATTCAATAATTTTGAAACTCCGATTTACAGTTAGCATGTCTACCCACTGTGCTTACAGTATGCCACAGACACAAACATCATTCACTCTCACAAGCTATAAAAAGGCTGGCCACACAGCTCAGTAGACTAAAGTGCTTGCTTACGTAGGTGCAGGGACTGGGGTCCCTGGTGTGCCTTGCCAGTCCTGCCCCAAGACATGCTGAGACAGTGACCGAGACAGAGAATGGTGGCACGCGCCTGTAATCCCAGCACCTGGGAGGCTGCAAACAGGAGAATCACTGTGAGTCTGATCTATGTAGTGAGACCCTGTAGACCTGTATTAAATACAAAAAAATTATAAAAATTCATGTTTATTTAAAAAATATCAGTCACTATACTGCAACTGTTCCTTGTTTTCTGAAAAGGCAGAAAATGAATAAACAACTGTCATCTCAGGAGATGAGCACAGGTCCAAAAGGGAGAGATGCAACACTTGCCACAGGAAACCACAGGGAAGGAAGCAGATCCTGGGGTGAGAAGGTGACAAGCAAGTTCCAGAGCAGAACCCAAAGGATGTGTGGCGTTCACCAAGAGAGAAGCAATGGCACGCCTGGCCTGGAGAAGTGAACGCAAACCCACGGCTCACTAATGCATGCAATGAGGAAGCAGCCTAGCGAGTCAGCAATGGTATTGACTCCGTGAAAAGGATCAGAGGGCCAAGCAGGGTCAGGTCTCAGAGGCTGCCCAGAAGCTGGAGGCCAGGGAGTCTTTCAAGCAGGTGAATGAAGTGGACAGCTCTGAATCTCAGCAAGACTGGCAGTGGCCCATGGGAAAGGACCCCAGGAGAACCCAAAAGGTGGACCAGGAGGTCAGTGAGAGGATACCAGCAGACACACAGTCCAAGCTGAAGGGGGCAGTGGGCAGGGTCGCAGTTTCACTCCGAAACTCCCCTGTCTTCCTAGGTTTCAAGCCCAGGCTGCTCACCTACCAGCTTCCTCACCACCGAGCCTGCGTCTGACTTAGGCTGACCAGATAAAAGACATAAATCTAAAGCACAAATGTGTGGCTTGTCCATGTGGCTCTCGTGCCCCTCCCTGCTAAGAGAGGTCTGAGACTGCTACTGAGACCCTGGTCCAACACCTGCACCCTAGCAGCTCCTCCTGGACCCACAACAGGAAAATAAAAACCATTTTTAAAGACTACAAAACAGCAGGAGCAAACCATAAAAGAAACTTATTTAGGAAACATGAAGCTTTTGTCTCCGTGTTTTTCACCTAAATGAATTGAGTTTTTGATGGCAAGTATCACCACTGCCCTGGATACCTTCTTGTACAAAAATCTGTTTCTTTTCCTTTTTTTTTTTTCTGGTGGAATGGGGGATTGAACTTGGGCCCTTGCGCTTGCCAGGCAAGTGCTTATTCTACTGAACTATCTTCCCAGCCCCAAACATGTTTTCAAGGAAACCCAAGTTTCTCCATTTTCTTCCCTTGAATGAAGCAAGAAATAAAATAAGTCAGAAAGCCAAACCTAAGAGAAAATGCAAAAACAGAGCAAATACAAACATTCTCATCTTTAAAAATATCCGTAACAATATTTTGTAATCAATGCACTTCAAAACACTGCTCGAAAGATGCAATCATATAAGTTTGGAAACACAAGGGAAATAAAATTAAGTAGATCTCTTTAGAAAAAAATACTTTCAGGGGCCTTAAAATGCTAAGAAACATATGTGAAGGTCCAAAGGGGCACACGCTGGATGTAGTGCTGACTGCACCCACTCATCGTGGGAGGCGCTGCACGTAGAGAAAACCTTCCAGAAAGCAGTGTTCTGAAGAACACATCTTGAGAAGTTATGTGCCCAAAATCTCAGCTTCTCCACTGGCTCCTCTGCCTTTTCTTTTCACAGTTAGCAGCCATGCTCTGCTTTTATCAGCTTGGAGAACATGGCGTTACTCAATTTTACACACAAACAGTAAAAGCTGTGTAAGTTATTAACATAGGGGAATGTGTAAAGGAGAGTCCGCATGCACATGTGAGTGTGCATGTTCTGTGTAAACATTTTCGTAAGCCTGAAACTTTTGCATATTTTTTAATTTTAAAAATATCTCTGAGGGCATCAGAGCAACCAAGGTAGCCAGGATCCAAGGTGTCAAAATGGAAAGCAAAGGAAATGCACTGTGGGGACTCGGATATTTGCAACGTGTTTCATTCCTTGGGAAATTTTCTGTCTTGTTGCACAGTGGCTAAGGAAAAAGCTGCAGCCTGGAGCAGGCAGCAGCCTCACTACACCATGTGAAAGCAAAGCGGAATGCACTGTAACCAAGGAAACCAGGGTATAAATGAGGCCAAGTTTCTGGAAATGAAAGAAAACGTAAAGAAGTAAACATGACAAGCTATGTTCAATTTCCTCTCTGGGCATGTGACAATCTCTTACTCATACACAAGGCAAGATAGGCAAGACACTGAGAAACCAGCTGCTACAAAAAGAAAGATCTAGGAAGAGATTTCTGCAAAAGAGTAAAGACCCTGAGGTTTCAGTGCATCCCTGAAGGCGGCACTGAAGTCTAGGAGTCACAGGAAGCTCAAAAGAGAGCTGACCTCGGAAAGCCTGAAATGCAATCCGGAATCATTTCAACCCCTATGGGTCTCAAGGCTATCGGGTTTTCCTGTCATTATCTGCCAAAACAGATTAACCCTGGAGAAAGATACATCACTACGAACTGTTAAAATTCTTTACACACATCTGCTATAAAAAGAAAAGTCATCTGGGATTTGGGGAGGATGTGCCAAACAATGGGAAACTATCAGAAAAATAAACCAACGCAGAATCCCAATATTGACATCAGAAACAATCCTTAACATAACTATGATAAATGTAAAAAAGAAAATAGATGTCACTGTATGTTTCTACTCTCCCAGACTCAGAAACATTGAAAGAGAGGAAACAAAAATTGTAGATGAAAAATAAATTCAATAACTGAAATCAAGGATTCAGCAGATGGATTTTATACTGAAAAAAAGTCAATATGTGAACTGAAAGATGTTAGTTGAAAGTATTCACACTGAAACATAAAGAATAAAAATATGAAAAAAAAGAATTATAAACATCAGATACAGTGAAAATATCTCTATCATGAGTGTCTTCAAGAATTCCAGAATGAGGATGGGGAGATAGCTCAGTAGAATAAGCATTTGCCTGGCAAGTACAAGGTTCTGTGTTCAAACCCCAGTACTGAAAAAAAAAAAAAAAAGAAAAACAGAATTCCAGAATAAAAGGGTAAGGAATAAGAAAGAAGCAATGGTTAAAGAGATAGGAAGAATTATTTAAAAGAGAGAACAGTAGTCACGCTACGGGTTGAGGGCGCTCTATGAATTCCAGGCAGGGAAGCCGCACCTACACACGTCATACTGTAAAGATACAGAGAAAAACTGAAAAGCAAAGGAGCAACACACACTGAATTCAAAGAAGGAACAAAAAGACTGCTCCTTGATGCTGCAACAGAAATCATGGAAGCCACAAGATGATGCAATCATGCCCTTAACTTACTAATGTAAAACACTTTACAAGCTAAAATTCTATGCATGGTATTTCCTTCATAAATGAGAGCAAAATGAAATAAATACTGATATAGAAACACTGAGAAAATTCCTCAACAAAACATCAAAGGTGGGCCAGCCTAATAGGTCAGCAGAGTAAAGCCCCTGCAAGCAGCCACAAGGGCTGGGGATTCGATCCCCAAGCCTGCTGTGCCAGCCCTGCCCCAGGGGCGCACTGAGACAGAGATTGAAACTGGGCGTGGTGGCGCGCACCTGTAATCCCAGCATCTGAGAGTCTGTAAAGAGGCAGATCCAATGTAGTACAAGTCCAATGTAGTAGTGAGACCCTGAGCACCTTGTAGACTCTTCCCTAAAAAAAATTTTTAAAAAATCAGTTATTTCTTCAAATAAAAGAAAAACATCTCATATAAACAAAAAAAAAAATTGAGAAAGAATTTCTGATGAAAAACAGCATCTACAACTTAAAATGACAATAATATATTATAATATTGTAACAGAAAATGTCCCCACCCTCACCAGTATACTTCAGTTTCTTGGTTACCCAGGTAATAATAGTTCCTGTTGTGGTTCCGGTTGCTCCTGTCACTTACAAATGGCTGGTCACTGCAATACACAGTGTATAAACCAATCCCCAATGGACAAGCCACTCTGCTTCTGTACTTCCTGCTTGTTTATCCCACATAAGCCCTAGACCACCAGAGATCAGTACTGCCAATGTAAATAAATCTACTTCAAAATCCTGTGTGTCATTTCAGTGTTTCTGCTTGCCACAGCAATAGTATAAATATATGTAGAACTTTAAAACATAAAAACAGTGGCCATCACTAGGGAGAGTTAAACTGTTATAAGGTCTTCCATTACTGAGAATTAATAAAGTACTAATTAAATGAAGATTCCACCATGTAAACAATGCATATTGAAATAATCAGGAGTTTAAAAAGTATTTATTTATTATTTATTTATTTACACAGGACCTTCCTATGCAGTTCAGACTCATAGTGATCCTCCTGTCTCAGCCTCCCAGTGCTGGGATTATAGGCATGTGCTACCACACCCAGTGTCAGGGCTGGCACAACACACCTGAGGTTCCAGGGCCAACATGGCATGCAGTGCCAGGGATCAAACCTGGGTCCCTGCACTTGCCAAGCACACATTTAGACTGCTGACCTATCTCTCCAGCCTATTTAGGAGTTTTAAAACATCATAAAGTAATGTTTAACTATGAAGCTGTTAGAGCAAAAAAAGGATTAAAAAATCTAAGCCAGTTACTGAGACACATACCTGACACCCAAATACACATCTGTAACAATTTCAAAAACTCAAATCTTTCAGAGAATGTCCTCTGCCCAGATGATATTACTATAGAAATCAACATCTGAAATTCTTCCAAATACTCTATTTGGAAATTAAATATCATGCCTAAGGAGCTTAAAGATAAAATAATCATGGAAAATTTAAAATATTTTTAAGTAAGTAATTTAATATGTAGATACATCTAAGCTTGTATGTAAACTAAAGCATTTTTACAGGGAATATTATAGCTCTAAATTAGCACTTTTCAAGCTCTTATTGCAAAATTTCTTTTTAAACAATAATAATTTATGGTCTCTAGTTTATATCATACATCAAAAATAATTCCTTTTTAATCTGAAAAACAGATGTAAGAATAGGACTTTAAAGATTCTAAAAGGTAATATAACCTTGCTATAGTTTCCAAAAATAGCAACTGGAAGGGAAAAGATTGATATCCTGTACTTTGTAATACATGAGAGAATGAAACATCAAGCTACAGAGCAGAAGATAATTTCCATACATCTATGGACAGAGACTAACATACAAATATCACAGAGAATTACTGTAATCTACTAAGAAAAAAGAAATGCACATCTGTAACTGCAGCTATTCCAGATGCTAAAGCAGGAGAATCACAACTTCATGGACAGCCTGGCAAACAAAGGAAGATGCTGTTTCAAACTTTAATAAAATGGGGCATGGTAGAGCTCAGTGTGCAGGCTCTTGGTTCACAGCCCAATACTGCAGTGAGAGAGAAAAACACAGACAGAGACAGATGGAAAGAGAGCAAGACATATAGAGTCTGAAGCAGCAGTCAGTTTGGGGGGGATGAGAATTGAACCTAGGACTTTCTCACCCAGATACATCACCTTTTATTTTTTGTTTTGAAATAGAGTCTCCCTAGCTGCCTGGTTTGGGTTTGAACTTGTGATCCTCCTGCCTCAGCCTTGTGGAGTGCAGGTACTACAGGCAAATACTACCACGCTTGACTTCACTACTATTTTCTAAAAGCAAGTAAAAACCTCACAAAAGGAAGCCATCTGCTATAACTTGAATGCTTGTGTGCTCTCAAAAGTCATATGCTGAAATCCTAAACTCCAAAGAAAGTTTTCTGTACTAGCAGACAGGAACTTGGGAGGTGACTAGGTCATAAGGGCGGAGTTCTCACAGATGGGATTAGTGCCCTATTATAGAGAACCCAGAGAGCCTTCTTGCGCCTTCCAGCATGAGAGGACACAGACAGAAGATAACTGTCTCTGAACCATGAGGTTCCCTTCACCACACACTGGACTGGCCACTGCCTTGACCTTGGACGCCACAGTCTCCAGAACCATGAGAAACAGAGGTCTGTCCTTTAGGCCACCTGGACGGGGTGACTTTGTTGCTGTCACAACCCAGATGCATTAAGACAATATCCAAATTGAGCAACAGACATGTAAAAATGTTTCACCTTATTATTATCATGGAAATAAGCCTAAGCCATGAAGAGATGCCACCATATTGTTATGAGAATGGCTGAAATTCTTTTAAAACAACAAGGTTTAGTGGAGCAACTGAAAGACTCACACACTAGTGGTAAAGTACACATTGGTGGAACTGCTTTGGAAAACAGTTTGGTTGGGTTTACTAAGTGTATAAACATTCCCACTCACAACTGAGCAATTCTATTCCTATACTTGAATCCCCACATTCATGTATAACCCACATTATTCATAATAACCAAAAACTGGAAGCAACCCAAATGCCTATTAATAATAAAATGAATAAAAGTAGTGTGGCTATTTCTAGTACTTAATACAATATCATAATTTAATAATAGGACACAGAGCAACATAGATAAATTTAAGATATTGAATTAAAGCCAGTCATGCAGTACGAGTCTAAGGGTATAAAGAACAGAAATAAAAGTGGTCATACTACACTGCTCTTTCATGTAAAATTGAAAATAAGGAAACCTAATCTGCACGGGAGAAGTCAGTCTGGTGGTTGTCTTTATGGGGCTAGAGGGGAGGATTCTGCTGTCTGGGGACACCTAGCATCTTGTATGGCTTACAGGAACACATTACTCTGTTAAAACACATCAACCTATATATTGGTGAGCCCATCACTTCTATGTATACAGGTTTTCTTCCAATTTCAAAAATTTCAGCTATTCCTCATAAATCCTGAATTCATTGCTTTTGATATTTACATACATTGTATTTTTCCTGATTTATTCATTTAGACACAAGTTTAATAAGCAAAGCTATCCCACACCTGCCTCCAAGTAGTCAATAGAATGCTCGTGTCTGGTAATCTACATCTAAAAGCTCCTGTTTGGCAGTCACAGCTAAAGTACAAAGATTCCAATAACCTGCATTACAAAGCAAGAAGCTCAGGAGCCATTGCACTGTGATGGGGCCCCTGTACACCAAATGGTGTTTACTTCAAGTGTAATCATTACAGCAGCATTATAAAAAGGACAATCCTACCCCAAGTGGTAACTAGCGGAAACACGTACTGCAGGAATTGAATCAAGGTGCAGCTCATATGCTGGGGCTCAGAATGGAGAATACATAAAAAAGGGCACTGGAGATATCCACAAAAGGATGAAAAAATTAGTAAAAGGACACTAGCTGAAGACCATAAACAGCAAGAAATTCCTAAGAGGCAGGGAGCAGAAGGGACCAGACAGCTGAGAAAAGAGCTGACCAATACACACACAGCAGAAAACTGCCCCCAAGATAAAAGTGAATGCAGAGGCATTCCAAGCCCCAATTACGTAAACATAAAAAGAACAGGAGCAACCCCTGGGTGATAATAGAGATATTTATTTAAAAACAATTTCTATGGAAGACAAGGAGGATTTGTGATGCCCTTTCTCCCAAGCTCACATCCCTACTCCATACCCAAAGGCACACACCATCTTGGTTCCAATCCCTTCTCTACTACTCGGCAGAGAAGACTCCGGGCAAAGTACTGAAGCTCTCTGTGCCTCTGGTTCCTTCTCTGAATCTATGAATAATAACAGAACCTATCTGGTCCCTGGACCACTGAACCCACTGATAACCACACCCGAGCACTTCCCAACACCACCCACCCAGCCAGCCACAGTAATGGCACAGAATAAAAACCAAGAATCACAGAAATTTGAGGAAAACAGAGATATGAGAGGAAGAGTGAAAGGGAAAGTTTAGAATGATCCCAAGGCAGGAGAGATAACATGACATAAAGCACTGAATGAACAGAGCTGAAGTCAGAATGAGCCTATTGGAAAGACAGAGTCAAGGAAATGCCCCAGCAAAACAACAAGAGATAGAAAATAGAAAGAAGCTTGGTCTCAGGCTCAGTGGTTGAGGTGTCCAGAACTACACTCTTTCCGAATTTCTTGCTCACTACACAAGGAAGGCCTCCCTGGCTTAGGCTCCCACAGGAGCTGATTCTAAGTTGTGGATCCTCTTTAGAAAAAGGTTCCAATGAGGCAGGAGGATTGTTGTGAGTTCGAGACCAGCCTGAGCTACAAAGTGAGCTTAAGGCCAGCCTGAACTGCATAGTGAGACCCTGTCTCAAAAAGACAAAAAAAAAAAAAAAAAAAAAAAAAAAAAAAAAAGAAAGAAAGAAAATGTGCCCATTTTGGACACTGAACCCTCTCAGCTCACACACCCAAAAATTACAGACTATTACACAGGAGTAATTATACTTTTCCCCCTACCCCAACACCCTGGCACTGGGGATTGAACCCAGGACTTTCTCACAGACTTACATCCCCACTCCTTTAAAAAAATCATTTTTATAATTTTGAGACAGGGTCTTTCTAGATCACTAAGTTGCATGGGATAGGCTAGAATTTGTGATCCTTCTACCTCAGCTTCCAAGAGTGCTGGGAATTACAGTCATGTGCCACCGCAGCTAGCCTGAGTCTCTTCTTACATTTTGCAAATGTGGGAAACTGCCAAGAATGAAGCCCTTTGCCTCAATCTTTCCCTGACCTTTAGCCCAACTCTATTCACTGAAATATGAAGAACTGACTATACTGAGCCAGATGTTCCATTAATTGGCCAAAAGAATGTAATTGAGTCTGGCAAAGATGCCAGTGTGTCTCACTGCAGCACATAGGGACAGTTGCACTCCCTGCCAATGACTGGAATGGAGGCTTGAGCAAGGACCTATGAGATTCCAGGGCTAAGACATGAGATAGCATTTCAGTGGAGACCATGGGACTCAAAAGACATTACACCTTCTGGCCGTAAAGTTGTCGGCCTTTCGAACCCAAGGTCACAGTGGGATTTAGGAAGGAGTCACTCCCCTTCTTCCTGTATGGGGTGCGTTGTTTGCATGTACTTTTTAACCACCTAGACAGGCAAAGACTCAATAAGGTCTGTGCTGAGTATATTTCAGGGGTGTCTCAAAGATCAGGTCTTAGAATGACAGAGTCAGTCCTTGAGCCACATGAAATAATTTGGCTACAAAAACATATTTTATTCTCTTCAAGGCATCCCGTGTGACCTATGAATTTCAACAACTTCAAAAGAAGTAGAAAATACATACTAAGGATGTTTTATTCCTAATTCTCATCAATAAATATCAGTTTAGAGACAGTTCTAGCATAATTAATATGCCTCAGTTTTTAAAAACAAATAAGAACTTTTATTTGAAGTAACATATTGTATCAAAAAAGCCCTTGACCTGTGATGAGAGGTTTTTGCAGATCTTATAAAACTGAAAAAATTAGAAATATAAAATTTATAATCTTGTTAAATATTTAATTTAGTTTTAAGAATGAAAAGGCTGATATCCCTATTCCCTGATAAACATCAGTCTTAGACAATTCTACTTTTTTTCTAAATTATATACAAAACTGCTTTTACAAAGGGACAGCGAATGACATATATTTACCTTCAACCACCCCCCAGATGAGACCTTTTCTGGAATCTGTTTAACAACAACAAAATACTTCGGTGCCCTCTCTGTTTCAAGCTGAGCACAGCACTGAATGTGGGCCACTCTTTCTCCTTGCATGTTCTGTCATCTGGTAATATTTAATGGTGCTGAGGACAAGTTGGAGGGAAAGATTTCTAAGCAATTTATTTCTAAGTGTTTTGCTTTTAGGAGTCAGAGTTAATTTTTTTTTTTTTTTTTTTTGTAATTTAACTCATTTTCCTTTAAACATTGAATAACTTCTTTATAAAGTGAAGTGCTTTTCAGGCCAGCCAAATAGCTCAGCAGATTGAAGTGCCTGCTTAGTCAGAGCACTGTGGCCAGGATTCGATCACCAGGCATGCCATGCTGGCCCCGTCCTTGGGGCACACTGAGACAGGGATTGAGACTGGGCATGGTGGCACAAGCCTATAATCCAAGCTCTTGGGAGGCT
The DNA here is from genome assembly GCA_004027165.1 of Ctenomys sociabilis. NCBI lineage: Eukaryota > Metazoa > Chordata > Mammalia > Rodentia > Ctenomyidae > Ctenomys > Ctenomys sociabilis. Next base: position 21,413 of record PVKA01008275.1, on the reverse strand, counting down.
GAACACAGGCGGATCACTATGAGTCCAATCTACATAGTGAGACCCTGTTGACCCTACAGACCCTATGCTAAATACAAAAAAAAAAGTGAAGTGCTTTTCATTTCCTCATTAAATTTGCTTGGTCTGCATGGAGCCCCTAGAGCTTCAGAAACAAGTCAATGGATCTGTGAATTTTTACTTTTAAAAACAGAGGCAAGCTGGGGAGATGGCTAGGCAGTCTAAGCACCTGCCTGGCAAGCACAAAGACCCCAGTTCAATACCCATTACCATATGTCGTACTGGCCCCAGAACCCTGAACATGCTGTGCTAGCCACCAAAACCAGGCATGGTGGTGCATGCCTGTAATCCCAGCACTGGGGAGGCTAAAACAGGAGAATCACTACAATTCTGAGCTGTATAGCAAGACCCTGTACCAATAAATAAAATTTTAAAATAAATAATAAAAAAAACAGGGGCAAAGGTTCAGAGGCTACTGGCCTAGACCAACAGGAGGGCAAGAGGGAGGGGAAAGAGGCAAGAAAGAGGGCAGCAGAGACCAACACAGACACAGCCAGGGCTGCACCCTCAACCTCACTGTCCACATTTCCTCATTTCCTATTCACTTCTCAACTCACATAAAGCCAACACTGCCTGCTGCCCACTTGAGAAACACCCTCCTCCTCCCAGTGACAGAACCTCAGTTCTGCTCCAGGTGGCAATGTGTCTGACCTAGTCAATGTATCACTGTGCCAAAACTGTGCCTGCTCCCTGACACAGGTGTCACAGGTCTCATTATGGCCAAGAAAGAGCTAAGCAGAAGCCAGCTGGGTGAGGGCTTCTGGGAAGCTTTTAGTATCTTAATAGAAAGGAGCTACTCTCTTCTTCCCACGAGGAACACAAACATGATTCTGAGGCTATAGCCTGATGCCATGAGGAAAAGTTTGAAGGACAGCAAAGATGAAGATCCAAAAATATACACTGGCAACTTCTCACCTCTGCATTGGTAGCACAGGAGAAAAATAAACCCAATCAGTAGGCTGCTGGGGCTGAATTTCCATCCTTAAAGCCCTCTTCTCTCGTACTGATGCCCCTTACAATCTGCTCTCATCAGCGACCTTCTAACTCCCACACCCTGAGGACATGTCTCGACCCTCCATTCAGATGACCTCTGTCGAGCACCTGGATACTACTAACCATTCTCTTCTTAAAACTACCCAATGCCTTGGCCCTTCACACTCCTGTCTTCTCCAGACACTCCTTGGCTACCTTTTCCTCCAGCGACGGTTACAACCTTGGCCTTCTGGATCCTTCTTTCTAAGTGCAATAATCCCCCAAGATGATTTTTATCTATTCACATGGATGTATTGATCACTGATATATGCTGCCAACTTGGAAAACCAACCCGGCCCAAACTTCCTTCCTAAACTTCATGGGATTTTTCTTTTTTCTTTTTCTGCTAAATTGCCATTTGGAAATTTTCTTTGGATATTCCAAACATAATTCAATGCCAAAATGTATCATTACCCTCTCTGCCTGTTTTCTTTTCTTAATTAATAGAATTAATACAAAGAGATTTGACAGAATCTGAATTCTGAAAACTGTCCTAGGCCTTACAAAATGTTAAAGAATATACACACACATTCACAAGCATATATGTACATCTGTCCTACCAAAAAAAAAAAAAAAAAAAACCTATATAGCTGAAAGGCATGGAGCTGTGTGGTTTCTCCTTGAAAATTAGAAGCTGCATCCTTCATGATAAAACAACAAAGAAACAAAACTTCAATTAAAAAGAAACAGCCCGGAAGTCAGTGGTGTGGACTTGTCGAAGCTTCCAGGAAGAAAGCTGATTCACACTGTGTAATAAAGACCTTCAGGGCCACCAAGACCCAGTGAGCTTCCTGAAGTGCATGCATGAGTGTGCATATACTCACACACATGTGCACGCACACACACACACACATGCACACATGCATTTTATATCCCAAACATCTTGCTCCCCTTTCCTTCTCTCCATGCCCACGAACACACCCTCATCTTATCCAGAACTACTTAGGAACTTCCTACCTCAGTTTCTCAAATTCTCCTCTACTCTGCAGCCACTGATCCACTGAGAATACCCACACAGTAATGTCACTCTGCATGTGGATCAGTGAGTCTCCATGGCCTTTAAAATGAAGCCCACGCTGTATCTAGCACCTGCTGCCTCCACAATCTGCACACTCTCCAGCCTCTCTCCAGCCCCAGCCACTGTCACTGTCCTCATAAGCACTAAACCCTCAGTCACATGGAGTCTTCTGCTCTGTCCTGCCTTGTCACGCTGCTGACACTGTCTAGAAAGTCTTCCCACCTCACTGGCACTGCCCTCAAGATTCAGTTCAGGTGTTCCTGAGAGGTCCAGCCTGGTCCAGCCAGGTGTCCCCCTGAACATCCCTTCACACAGCCAGTGCTAATATGGCATTCACCAGCCCACAGGGCTCCCAAGGTCAAGGTCTTGGCTGCCTACAGACCCTGATATGCCCAACACTACTGTAGTGCATGCCAACTGGTGGGGCTGTTTGCCACTCGTTGCCCATGTAGAGCAATGGAAGGATCCTAAAGTGACCTGCAGACATGCAAAAGGAATGATTTACATTTCTATTTCTGACATTTTTCTCCAACAAAATTCAGAAAATTACATCCTGAATGATAGCAGACATGGTAACATTATTTTCCTTACCACTATGGTTTAAACATCCCCACCAAAACTCATGTTGAAATTTAATCCCCACTCTGAAGAGTTAGGAGGGGTTACCAGTAGGTGGTGATCCAGATTCCTGGATTAGTAGATGCTTAGACTTGAGGATTATCAAAGTAGTTGCTTTGTTATAAAGGCAAGCTCTTTCTAGCTACTAGGTCCTCTCTCACCAGGTGATGCCCTCTACTGCCTTGGGAGTCTGCCGAGTTCCCACAAGCCAGAAGAACTTCACCAGACATGACCCCTTGCACCTGAAGCCCTAGAACTAAATCATCTTTGCTTCTAATAAATCACCAGCACTTCACAAAATTCTTTAGAATTTGCTATCTTCTTTAAGCAACAAAAGGTGGACTCAGACACTTGGTACAGGTGCAGCAGGGCTGGTTAGTACTGTGTATGGGAAGGCAAGAACCACATGGCCTGGGTGCTGCCAGTGAAGATGAAACAGAATTTACCATCACACAATCGCTAGACTAGGAGGAAAAAGGCATAAGGATTAACGGAGAAAAGCAAACCTGCTTATAAGTAAAACCACAAAATTACAGACTTGTGATTTTGCTTGGATCACTTGACAAGAATTATAATTTATATATAGCATGGCCTAAAATACTCGTCTTCTATTTTTTCTTCCTCCTGTCTGTTTCTTTCTATTCCACTTTCCCTCTCAATCCCTGTTTTGTTTGCTATAATTCTTATTTTCAGTGGACTCCAAGGTTTCTCCACCCTGAAACCAATGTGTTGGCAAAATCAACAGGAAGCCCTGAAACACCCTAACATCTTCTGGGAGAGAGTAGGGCAGGTGGCACCTGGTGTTCGGCAACCTTACAAATAAGAAGGTAGCAGAACCAAAGAGTTAAAAATACCAAACAATTTTAAAAATTTCCTGTAGAAAAAGCCAGCTGAACAGAGCTGTATATGAAAGCATAGATGCATGAGAAGATGCATCCTTCAAGGCAAAACAACAATGCATGTACAATTTAAATTTAAAAAAAATAAATAAATAACCCAGCTAGTCAGAGTTGAAAGTGCTCTTAAGCAGGAGGGCCGATCATCCAGCACATTGTGGATGAAAACTGCCGGGCTACCAGGGCTCCACTGAGCTCCTTAACTCCTACGTTACCCATCACCTCCTCTCACAATGACCACACTTCCCAGTGCACCAAGAAAAGCCAGACTTAGTGAAATGTCAAGGTGGAAGAGTAGCTGGTGTCTACTTTCATCACTTCTGTTGGGCTCTGCTTCACCCCCATTTTTAAGATTGCTGAACACCAGGCACCACCTGCCACTCTCTCCCAGGGGTGTTTCAGGGGTTCCTACTGATTTTACCAACATGTTGGCCTTGGGGAGGAGAAACCTTCCTGATTTCACAGTCTTCTGTGTTTGGAGATTACAATCCACTTGGAAATAAGAATTACAACAACAAAACAGGAAGAGAGAGGGAAAGTGAAATAAAAAGAGACAGACAGAAAAAGAAAAAATAGAAGACAAGTATTTTAGACCATGCTATACATAATTACAGTTGGATCTCCATCTAAAAATAAGGGCCAAGCAGGATGTGGGGTGAAAGCCTCTCATCCACTATTCTGGGAGGCTGAGACAGGTGCATTGCACATTCCAGCCCAACCTGGGCAACTTAGTGGGAACCTATCTCAAAAATTGTAAGAATTGCAGGTGTATATGCAGTCCAATACAAAAGGGTTCAATTACCAGCACCAGAAAAATAAATAATTAGGGCCAGTTATTTCCAGGATTTCAAGAAAGCAAGCATAAGCCAAAACCCACTAAATCTGTGAACTACTTCACTGAAACTCAGCAAGTTTTGAGAGCTTCCCTTCACTGCTGCTAGGGATGCTGGGGATTTTCCTAAACCTCTTATAAGAAAAGTCAGTCTCAGGTGTAACACCAACTCCCCTCCCCTGGCCCTGCACTTCCTATGCAGACAGGGCCAGGCATCTGTATGGGATTTGTTTCCACAACACCACTTTTTGCTCAAGGCTAAAGGGCTAAAGTCAAAGAAGGTGCCACTGACAACCCAGCACACACACACAACAACAAAATGTACTATTGGTCTACTTTGAGATGGTAAAAGAAGAAAAGGTAGAAATAAAAACTCCACTCTTTTTCTTCCTGTGACTCTGCAACTGTACTTCCTCCACAGGATATGCCCTTGAAAAATGATGTGTCAATCTGCTTTTCCTAATTTATAACCTATTTAAATTCATTTGAAGACCTTGCTTCTTCGAAAGCACCATCAAAAAGAATCCTTTAGTAAAATAAAAGGATGTTCATTAAAATCACCATTAGACCTATTCATCAAATAAATTCAGATCTGGGTGCGTCTGCTTTTCTTAAAATGCTGAACATCTCTAATTGGGGGATGTAACTTAAACAACAATCTCACAAACTTTCAACTCTACTTGTATTAGCCTACACAGGCCTTTGCCTATCCTCACACAGAAGGTGTTACCAATACTTAAATCAGGAAAAGATTATTATAATACCAAAATAGATTTTCAACCCAGAATATTTTTTACCTTTTCTTTGTTGAACTGAAATTATTAACTCAAAAAATTGAGTGATTTTGCTTAACAATCACTTGAGGTGACAAAGCAAGAAAAAACTCAATTCCAGAGCCAAATCAAGACAATAGCAGTCTCATGACCATGGGTATGTGGGCAGCTAAACAAGAACCAACAAACTTGCAAAACTGAGGCCATTAAAGCCTGCCTCTTCCTCTGTTCACTTTCAGGCAAAAGAAATGAGCAGGTCCAAGTTAATATCTATGGAAGATGCATTTGAGGAAGACTAGTCATAAAAATAATACTTTAGGCTCCAAGCATTAAACTTACAGTTCTGCTACAGCATGAATAAGAAATATTGAAGATGAAACTTTCAGGAACAGAACAACTCCAATTTGCAATCATCCTGCCTCAGCTTCCTTGCGAGGCTGAGATCATAGGCATGTGTCATTCTTCTTAGCCAGGCACAATATACATTAAGATCCAATGAAGAAGATTCTTGCCCCGACACATCTCCCTCATTCAAGCCCTTCCCCTCTACCTCCATCACTGTGCGGTCCTAACAGGTAGCCCCTGTTGGCATCTCTCACCTCCTCTGTGCAGTAACCACATCTAACTCACCTATACATGTCCCCTAGTAGACAGCCTCATTCTGATGCTGGAGTAGTTGTCAATCAACATGGAAGGTGATAAACTCATCTGCCACAAATGAGTAACAGATAGGGCACATCTTTGGGAGATAATTCTCTTTGGGGTTGCTCATGCTTCCAGTCCCTTTGTTCTACATTCTGAAGACACTGTGGATCTCCCAAGGAAGAGGACAGGTCTGAATTCTGTGCAGCATAATAAAGACAATACCTCCCTCTGGCAACAGGCAGGCCAGCTTGAAGCCCACTGACCAGAGCTGCCAGCTCCCTTGGCCTTAGCTTCCTCTCCTCTAACCCAAGTCACTGCAAGTGAGGGCCACTTGGCCTGTGGGAAACGACTCAGGCACAGGCTCAAGGACACACAAGCACTCTGGCCCTGGGACATGGTGAAGGAGGGAGTCTGTGTCTCTGACCCGGAGTTCTGCGTCTCCTGCCAGTATTTACAACTCTGAGGCAAATAAATGGTAACCCCTCAGACCCACCATGCTGCTTGACTAACATTGCTGTGTGAGAACAAACAACACAGCTTAGAAGATGGCCATAATCTGGATGCGGGAAAGATGTATTAATATATAAAAGCATTTATCATTTAGGAAATAAATGGAGAAACCTGACAATTTAAAAGTTAAGATATAAACTGATCAGCAGATCTCACCGAAAGAGTAATGTCCACAATAAGAAGTGATATAGGGTCAGCAAACATACAAGGAAAGGCTTTTATCCAGAATAATATAGATACTGTAAATCAATGACATAACAGACAATTCCATAGAAAAATGAGGAATGGAGTTGAGCAGACCCTTCACAACAGAAGAATCAAAATTCACTTCAATTCCATTTGTCATACATTTTCCAGAGGTCAGTAAGACAGGAAAGTGTTTTCAAACTCAGTCATGATGAGAGAAGCAGAGTAAGATGCAAATGACTATGGAAAGCCATTCTGGAGGAGGAGACGGTAAGTCTAAGCAATGTACAATTCGAATATGACAGAGCCTCTTCTGCACATGTCCTCCCCAGCAGCTATTAGTGAGGCTGCCTGCAGCAGCTTTACCTGTAAGAGCCAAAGCTCAGAACCAACCCTGAAGTCTCCCAGCAGGAGAAAGGCTCAGCCAACCATGGATAGCTCTGCAGGGACACGCCATACCCCATAGAAAGGCAGGGATGCCAGCCACACAGCACATGGAGGCACCTTAAAAAAGGAAAGGATAGGTGAAAATAAATCAGAACACAAAAGATACAACATAGCCCTATTTTGGTAAGTTCAAAACTGGGCAAAAGCAAGCCCCAGTATTTAGGGATGCCTAAGGAGTTTGTAAAGCTAGAAATTAAATAGGTAAGTGATCACTGCAAAAGAGTATGGTCATTATTTGGGGTAGAGCAAGGTGAGGCTGTAACTGTAAAGGCCAACACGGGGATTTCTGAGGTGCTGGTCATCCCCTATTCCCTGTTTTCGACGGGGGTAAACTACTGCTTATAACAACTCAGTAAGCTGCACACTTACGTTGGATGATACGCCTTAAAAACTGGAACAGAAAAGAAGAAATACTCAAGCTGAAAGTCCCGTCACCCTCCAAGCCCCTTTCCAGTACAGCCTGACCACTGCCAGGCTGTCGCTGCCCAGGCTTCTAGCCCCACATATGCAATGCGGACCACTGGCTGGCCTTGGTCTTCTCTGATTTTTGCACAAATGAAAGCAACTGAATATCTGCATCAGAGGCTGAAATCTCATTGGTAGGCTGATTAGTCACTCCGGGGCATGTGCTTCTGTACTAAATATGCTTCTTTCAACCACAAAGTATTTAGTACTGAATTAAACACAGTTCTGTTGAAGCAAATACAGTCTGCCAGAACTTTAAAAAATGTGTGTGAAACCACAACGAAAATACAGAGATTTAGATTTAGCAAAACAACAGGTACCTGGGACATTAACTTGATGGTGTTAACTTGGATTTTATTGGGTCTGGAGTCTCATTTGCATTTGATTTGGACTTTCTGGAGTTTATGGTTGTCTTCCATTTATAAGCATACATTAACAATTTTATGTTTATATCTACTTATGTGGTAGTCTAAAAAAAACCAAATCTAAGTCTGCACAAGGGTCCTTTATGAAAAGGGTCCTCCTTTCAAACAAGCCACAGAAAACTTACAGTTCTGCTATGGTGCAAATAAGTAAGATATTCCTGCCTAGGAATCAGCTCCCCTGCCCTCCTTCTCCCCGTTGCCCTACACCTATCTCCCTTCCCTGGGGATAAAACCACAACTTGCCACCTAAGCCAGGCATTTCAAGCAAAACAGGTTCCCAGCCATCTCAACAGAGCAATGTCTAGCCCCCAGCCTGCTAGCTCTGAATCAAAATTCACTCCAATTCCATTTGTCATACAGGCAAAGTTAGATGCCAAACTAAGACACAAAGCATTGAGCAAAGTATGAAAACAGTTCGTTTGATCCTGAGTACAATTCTTTGAAATGTCAATGAGTGTGACCCAGCACTCACGCTGTGCCATGTCTCCTGCTTATTAACTAGTACAGAAGCCCTTCATCCAGCACTGTGTCCACTGGGTCCAGCCATACATAACAGAAATATTAGTGGCTTAAAGCAGTATGGATATTTTTCCTTGCAGTCTTGGAGTCTGCAAGTTAAAAGTAGCCTTGCAGAGCCAACATCGGGTATCAGCATGTCTGGTTCCATCAGGGGCCTTGGGGGAACCTGCTTGCTGGCCTTTTCTGTATTCAGGAGGCCACCTGCATTCCTTGGCCCTGGCCCCTGCATTGCATCATGCCAGACTCTGCATCTACTTGACATTGCCTTCTTGCCTTCCATCCTGCCTCTGTCTTATGCAGATTATATGAGGCCACCAGCTCACCTGGAATAATCTATCTTAAGGTTCTTAGTTTAATCTCATCTATAAGATTCCTTTGCCATACTCACAGGTTCCAAGGATTCGATCATGCACACCTTGGGGAGTTATTAGTCATTCTACTGACCACATCCTTGGGGCAGAAGTTTGACATTTGACAGCTGTGGATAAGACTAATTCACTTCTTTGTTTAAAAGCCAAGGAGTCAGAAGGCGGACACAGACACCTGCCCAAATGCAGCTCTACATGAACAGATCCCCAACCACAGAGCACTACTGCTGCCTACAGACTGTTCTGCAGTCGTTGTTCTTTCAAACTAAAAAGGAACCAAAGAATTTGCTTTTGCCTTCTTAAATGTTTTACTTTCAAAATAATAAGTGGTTTATGGAGAGTTGCAAGAATAGTACAAAGAATTCCCCTGTATTACAAAGCATTTCCAATACCCTCCCTAGATTCCCTAAATGTCGCCTTGTTAGCTTTTTTTGTTTTTATTAACACTTAACACCCCTCCCCCAATTTTCCTGCTCTCCATTGCGCCCTTTTGAGGTGGTATCCCCTTTACTTCCAGTGCACTTTAGCCTTTGAAGGGGTTTGCAAAATAGGACTGAATTACAGTGGGAGAACTTTTTCAAGAAAGAATTTCTCACAAGATTGTTTAACTTATACAGTTGACCATTTTTACCTAACCTGAATAGGCTGTAGTATCATCAGGCAGACTGTCTTGTGTGATTTAATCTGAATTCAGCCTGAACTTTAAGCAAATTTGTCTTCAGCACTAGTCTTTGCAAAGATTACTTGTGTTTGCTTTCCCTAAAACTGGTACAGAAACTAAGGAACCCTGAAGAACACTGCCATATACAACATGGGTTACTTTTCAGGAAATAATGAGGTCAAGAAAATAAAGTTTTAAATAAGAAACACAGACCAGAGAACCCATCTGTATTTTTTTTTCTTCTTCTTTCTTTCTGTTTTTTTTTTTTTTTTTTTTTTTTTTTTTTTTTTTTTTTTTGTTTTTTTTGTTTTTTTTGTTTTTTTTTTTTTGTGGAGCCAGGTATTGAACTCAGGCCTTTGTGCTTGCCAGGGAAGCACTTATTCCACTGAGCCATCTCCCCACCACCCCCATCTGCATTTTGTTGTTTCCAGGGAAAGAATTTGGAGAGGCTTGGACAAGGCTACGTTTGAGGCCTAAGGCATGCAGAGAAGGCAAGCCTGGCGTGTGCTCTAAGAGAACAAGCTTTAGAAGGATAAAAGTAGCTGTAACTTCTCTAGATATATATCTATATTTATTCAAAAACTTTAATTGTCTTTAACTAATGGTGGCAAACTTAACTCTCTTTTCAACATATAATTATTTCTCTGCCACCTCTAGCTAGATCATTTACCAATGGCACATTTATACAATTTTATTTTGTTATATTCTTCTACCAGTTTAGAGATTCCTCTTCTAGCCTTCAGTTGTAATTATTTTCTTGTATATCAGTAATATTTAATCTATCTGTGTTTTCATTTTATTTCCTATATCTCACTTTCCAATCAATCCTATCTCCTAACATTTTCCTTTATAATGTTTAATAAAATTTTAAAAATATTTAAAAAAAGAAAAAGATTTTCTCTGGGTCTCAATAGTCAAAGGAGACAAGTCCTTGCTTCAGAAAAGGAGAATGGTCACATCTCAATATATTGCAAAAAAAAATCTTGTTCACTTAATATCATCCCAGTCTCCAGCCACTGAAAGGTTCCCCCAGAGCCTCTTTTTAGTAGGTGCCTGTGAGACACAGAATCCACCCACTACTAAGCTCAGGAAAACAGGCCCAGGGGCAATGGAAGGGAGCCTAGCAGATAGGCTGTTTCTCACTGTCTTCTCTATGTCCTAACCTAAAGTAAACTGGAACTTCCACTGGGATCACAGCTCCCTCAGTGTCATCAGTGCTCCATACTCCATCCTCTATCCCATTCACCTATGATGATTACTCATTGACAGTGTTTGTCCACTTGCAGTCCTTGTGCGCTATGATTTTCAGGCTTCTTTTAGGGTCAGATGAGAAAAACCTACTCTCCAAACATTCACTGAGCACTTCCAGTGGCCCCAGATTAATGAGCAGAAAAAAGACAGGATCTTGCAGCAGAAGAGAGAGGCATGCAAGCCATGAACGTGTGCAAAGCAGCACGACAGAGCCCTGAGTGTGGCACAGTGCCCTGGAAGGTGGGTGGGAACTGGGCCTTGGAAAGTGAGCAGCAGCCCTGGGAGCGTCTAGGAGGAGGAAAGGGGCACTCAGGCAAAGAAACAGCCCGGCCAAAGTGCTGAGCTCCACTAGGGACACCTGGTGACACGCCCACCCAGAAAGGGAGGTTGATAAGGTCGTGAGAGCACCTGAACCCACATCAGTGTATCCTATGACCTCCACTCCATAGCTGCAGTTGGCTCACAGAAAACTAATTTCCTTCTCTTGACACACAATCAATACCCCACAAGTTCAGTGTCCCAAACAGTGAGTTCTTTCTGAAACAATTTCTCCAAGATCTGTTCAATGCCTCACCTCCCAGGTCCCTGCTGTGGGGGACACACACCAGTGGAAGGCAAAAAGGGGAAAACATCAGAAATAACTTAGCAGTGACATGCAGGGTTCCAACAGGAAACACCCAACATGCATAGGACCTTGCTGACCTCATTATGCAGTCACTGAGGCCAGTCTGAAAAGAAGCATCTGGACTTGTCATGAGGCTGTGCCAATCTATACTATTCTAAAAGTTGAGAAGAAAAAATAAGATATGACCTTTTTAAAATGCAACATGCAGAAGAAACATCGCTGGCAGCTTTCTCCTAGCTGAAGAGCACTTGTAAGTGCTCTCTATGGGTTAACAACTCCTCCAAGGAAGCAGCAGGGAGACTAGTGAGACAGTAGCCAGGGAAGGTGGGGAAAGAGACCCAGCTCTGCAGAGGCCATGGAGGGGCCAGTGAAGAAGGGGGCAGGCTTCAGGTGGTAAGCAAAGCCACCTACTCTCAGGGCGGTCACTGCTCAAAAGCCAACTCTTGGAACATCGGTAGTTACAAGACACCTGAGCCTAGAGGTGGTTTTAAAATGGAAACAATGAAAGAACTCAAAGAGGCTCAGAATTAGATTAATATTAAATATAGGCCAAGTTAAGATAAATGAAAGACTATTAACTACATTTTACTCAAAAGATTTTTTTTTTTTTAATTTATGTATTTGGTACAGGGTCTCACTATGCAGCTCAGACTTGGAGATCCTCCTGTTTTCACCCTCCCCAGTGCTGGAATTATAGGCATGTGCCACCACCCTTGAACCCATTCACCAGCTCAGGGAACCCAGGGGGTGGGGCTGACACAGTATTCGGGACCCAGGATTAAACCCTGGTCTCTCCGCTTGACAAAGCAGACGCTTTGTCTGCTGAGCTGTCTCACCAGCCCACTCAAAAGATTTTGAAAAATAAATTTAATGATGTATCTCTTTCTCTCAAAGTAGCTAAGGTCAGTGTAGCTCAGTAACAGAAACACCCTCACTTTATCCATCGTCCTGACTAAGACCTTCCCAGGAAGGTCTTAAGACCGTAAAGAATTTCAAAGCTCATTCACTGGCAGACATCATGATGAACCAAGTCCCTTTCAGTGCCTCAAGTAGGTAGTGGCTGTTATTCACCCTTAGGGTGTGTCCAGGTTGCTCTAACCCTCTGCAGGGGGCCAGGGCTAAAGATTTTGGGGCCAGGAGCAACAGCAGCTCTGCAGTGAGTCACACTACAGAGACTCAAGATGAGCAGCTGTCCTTCCAAGGACCCTTTAGGTCCAGTGTTGCCCCAGCTGTAAAACTCCAGAATCCTGAGAACTGGCAGCCAAACCACACCAGGACGTGATGCCACACGAGCCCCATCCAGGTTAAGGTACTAGAGGAGAAGCTCAGGAAGGATGGTGAAGGCTGAGGAAGTGGCTTCCTGAAAATTGAGGTGTTTGGGTGGGGAAGGAGAACACCCAAACAGGAACCCTCAATCCAGATGCAAAGCAAGTGAGAAAGCAGCCTTGAGCCCGAGAGAACAGCAGTTCCCAGAGCTGCACAGGCAGCAGATGCCAGCAGCCACAGCCAGCAGCCGCCAGCAGCAGCATTACCAGCTAAGAACCATATTCAATTTTCCACTTTCCAAGAAAGGACACAAAATGCTAAAGTACTGCTATTTCATTTTTAAAGGAATTTTTGATACTAAAATTATAAGAACATACTACCTGAAACCAAGTTAGTTTAGGTTTGAAAGAAATTCACTTTTTCTTTTGTTTGTCCTTACGTTTTCTCATCTTGCTGAGAACCAGGCACAAAGCTATAAGTTTGCATCTGAGGGTGGAGAGGGGTGTGGCTGACGTCAAGGCAGAAGATGCTTTGCGTGGACAGCAGGCCCAAGCAGACACTGGGCTGCCAGGCTCCACAGGACCCGCTGTATCCAACCTGCTCTTGTTGGCCAGCCTTCTAGGAAAGCCTAAATGTTCCACCCCATATGGTGGTGGGCATGTCTAAGGAGCCCACTTAGAGCCACAAAATGGATTGACTGATTCTGTCTCTTTTCACTTTGGCTTCCAGGAAGCTCAACACCGAATATGTGGCTCAGTATTGGCAACTCCATGGCTCTTTCCACATGAGTACCTATCCGTGAATATACTCCCACGCAACTCCACCTGGCCTTTCTACAGTGTATGTGTATTTTCCCTGGTCATGATGCATTGGTCTTACATATAGTTTTTAAATTTCTCATACACTGCATAAAATTTTATGTGGAACAAGAGAATATACACACACAAAAGGAGGTTAAGCTAAAATTACAAAATTTTGACAACATAATTCACCAACAGGCAATAGCTATGGCAAACATAAGATCTTTTCACATAATAACCAAAGTTAAAAACAAAACCAGTTATGCCATCAGATTAGGCCTTAAGATTCTGAACTTGTATAAGTGAAGCTAATTTCCCAACAGATATAATATAGTAAGCTACCAGCTTAATTTAAAATTCATTGAACTTCCAAACAATAAGAAGCACTTTTCTTTCCCATGAACAAAGAGGTTTTATTCATATGTGAATAAAGCAAAGAGTCTTTCTTTTCTGTCTACATGAAGCAATTCTGCGTTTCTACACAAAATGAGGTATTCTGCACAGGCTGCGCCGTATGACAGCGCTGCTGCAAAGCTGGACCAAGTTGTCTGGTGGTGGCTCATGCCCTACATCACAAAAAGCACTCTGTATTTGCAAAACAGAAAAAAATCTGGGAGCCTTCTATGACACTCTCTTCTGTTTTTGTATCCCTGAGCACCAGGCACTGATAGGAAAACTCATACATTAATACATTCATCTTGGACCAAGCCCGGGCGGGGCACGCACCATGTGGAGGACCAAAGTGTGTGGGCTCAGAGTGACGACCAGCCAAGTAAAAGAAATGCAACACTCCACACCAAGGACATTTGAGCAATGCTTCTGGCTTCAGTTTTTCCAAGGGTACAACTGAAATTAGGTTTTGTGAAATTTGGGATGGTGAGGGGCTTCTTTCAAAATAACTGAGAATTTCCCTTAAGTTGACAACAGGGTGGTATGTATTTAATTCTAGGGTTAAAGCCATGAGTTATTCATATTTCTTGATAATCAGAAAGCCATTCTAAAAATAGCATATCCTTTAAAGATCTTTGCCCTCTCTCTTTTAACATCAAATTCAAATGTCTCTTCAAAGTACAGAGTTATCAGTGTTCACAGGAACCAACACAGACCAACCTGTTAAATTTAACAGGTCACACTATTTATCACCCCAACAAAAGTGAATTTGAAATATGAAATCTTAACTTCAAAACAAAGTCCTTCGGTTCTACTCTAGGCTCTTGAATGAAGAGCTGCTAAGGAGGGAGATGGCAGAAAGCATAGGCCAGTCTCAGTGGCACCCACAGTGACCACTTGGTAGTGCTGGGTGCCTCGGGCCTGACAGTCAGCCTCACTGGAGGGATGACTGTGATTGCAGAGGAAGAGAAGGCAGCACCCTCAGATGCTCAGGCATGTCAGGCCTTCCCTCTCAGGTCCCCACAGGGCCCAGGCCTGGCACAACAGCCAGCCACAGACAGTGCTGCTACCCACTCCTTTCTCAGGCAAATGTGTGTGCTAAGTGTCTGCATTTTTAATACGTACTACATTGCTCAATTATCTTCTTTCAAAGGCGGTCTTTCCCTAAGGTGCTCCATCCACAGGCAGCGCGTGGGTGAGATGCACAAGCAGCAGCCTCCAAATATCTGCCTCCACTTCCAAAATCCACTCTCAGCAGAGCAACCAAAATGAGAAGATACTCTCCAGGGCCCCTGGTGTAAAGTGGGCCCCCGGAATAAAGCTCGCAGGAAGCACAGAAACAGCCCCCACAGTCCCTGGGTACAACCTTCCACTGGCTCGCTAGCTCCCCTCTCTCCTCCCTAGTCCAGCCCTGGCCCTGCCCAGCTCTCAGTGTTAGCTCCTTGAGGAGGCCTACAGCCATCCTACTTAAAGTTGTGCCTGGCCTCCATCTGACCCCCACCTCTAGCACTCTGACCCAGCCTCCCTTTGCTAAACATTTTCTTCCTTCACAAAGTATGAGCTTATCATATTATACAACCTCTAGCCTTGTTCACACATACATTGCAAGCACTTAGAGACATGTCTGGGACATGTGGGCACTTGGTAGACATGTTTTGAAGGCATGAATACTTGGTATCCAAGATGAATCACTAAAACATACTTAAAACCAATAAAAGATAGCAATACAAGGTCACTAATTAAAATTAATACACAAATACAGGTTTGTAGGTCTCAATAATGACTAATAACCTGTTATGGAACTTCTATTCTTTTAGTGAAGGAGAACATTTTATATGGAGAAAGTCTATGATGGTAACAAGACAGCCAAGCTGTGTGGCTTCCCTGCCTTCCACTACCCCTTAGAAGCTCTTAGTTCAGACATAGCAAGATCTAAGAATAATGTGTCCAATGTATGTGGAAATAAAAGCTATAAAATTTCACTGAGGAATATAAAAAGATTCCAAAGGAAATAGCAAGAACTGCCACATTCTTAATTGGGAAGGTTAATTTATACCAAACAAATTAGTACAAATAAGTCCACAGCACAAGCCCACTAAGAATTCTTATGTGAATATAATTTTAAAGGAATTTAACAAAGGAATTCTAAAACAAAATGTGAAAAGAAGTCATAAAAATACTGAAATGCACCCACACACACACACAAAAAAAAAAAAAAAAAAAAAAAACCACAGGAGCTGAAACACAAGAAAACCAGGAGGGACACATCCTGTGAGAGATGTAGTGCAGAGTCCAGTAAGAAGAAGTGGGTGGCAGGAGGCACCCACAGGAAGATCAAGGAATGAGGCAGGGAGCTCCAAAGCAGAGCCACACATGGGGCCCCCCAATGCCACAGCTAGCATTTAGGACCCCAAGAGGCAACATGGCTCAGTAACCCTTCTATCCATATTCATAACCAGAAACAACACAAGTGATCATCCACAGGGGAACAGATGCCTAATGACTGCAAGTTGTAGACGTGTACAAAGGATTTCCACCATTAGAATGAATTCTGCTACATCCAACTGGATGGATAAATTTGAATGTAAAATATTGAGGCAAGAGCCTATTTAAAATACAATTATACATATGAGAAACAAAAATGGGTGCAAAACTAAACTATCTTGTTTAGAGATGCAGACACATAGATAGTAAAACTGTAATTATAAGTGGGGAAATCATTACTATAAAAGCTGGATAGTTACATTAGCTGGCTACGAATCACTCCCAAACTCAGCAGCCTCGAGCAGCAAACACTATGCGCCAATTTCTGAGGCTCCAGATCCAGGAGCAGCTCAATGGGTGATTTGGGCTCTGAATTTTCATGAGCCTGCAGCAAAGCTGCCAGCCAGGACTCCAAGCCAGAGTTTCTGCTTCCTGACTAAATGCCAGGCTGTTAGCAGACCTCGGTTCCCTAGGCCTTTGGACTGAGAGCTCAGACGCTCCATATTGGACCCCTGGCTGCGGCCGCCTACGTGTCCTCGGGACGTGATACTGGCTTCCCCCACTGTGATGCGTCCATGGCAGTGAGGAAGCCGAAGACGAGCCACAGTCTTTCATACCCAATCCAGGAAGCCCTGTGATACTAAGCGCTCCCCATTCTACTGTTCACACAGGCCAGCCCAGGAGCAATGTGGATGGAGTGAAGAGCCAGAGGAGGAATCCCTGGGCCACCTATGAAGCTGGCCTCCAAATCGGTGGCTTCTTTACAAGGCTAGAAGGAGACTATATCAGAAATGAACATACAGGGAACATCTAGAAATCTGGCGAGAATTTTCCACTCAGCCCAGTGGCAGTGTGGTTGGTAACTGCATTGATCATATATATATGTATTCCAAGAATTTTCTGAATATGTCATGCTCTACAATTTAAAGAAAAGTAAAGGGCAGCCAAAAAGCCCAGCAGATTAAAGTGCCTGCATGCAGGTGCAGGGGCCAGGAGTTCAATCTCCAGCCTGCCAGTGCTGGCCCCGCCCCCAGGGCACACTGAGATGGCAGTTGAGACTGGGTATGGTGGCGCATGCCTACAATCCCAGCTCTTGGAAGGCTGTAAACAGGCAGATCACTATGAATCCCATCTAGCAGTGAGACCCAAACACACTCTAGACTCTTCCCTAAAAAATAAAAAAATTATAATAAAATAAAAATAAAATAAAAACGATCTAATTTGTAAGTCATCAACAGGGAAGATCACTTGCAACACCTCTCTGGCTGGCCTGTTGAAGACACCAACTTGTGAGCCATCCATGCCAAACGTGTAACACTTATGCCAAAAGGTATCCAGCTAGCACGCCGCGTACGTGGAGAACGTGCTCCAGAGTCCGCTACGGTGGGAAACATTTCATCCTCAAAATATTCTCTTTCCTCTTCTTCCTGTTATTGGTAGTTTTGAATGTTAGGCTTTTTGGTTTTGGGTTTTTGTTTTCCCATGGGGTCAAAAAGTACCTAGGTACATGATTGCAAGTGGAACATAGGGGACAGAAATCAGGTATTGGCAGTTTTTCCATTTTCATTTGTGTGTGAATTTTTATCTTCACACGGGATGTAAAGCATTAATGCAAGTCAAAAATGCTTCAGTGAACAAGTTTCAGCACTTCCACCTTATAACAATTATAAATAAAAATCTGTTAAATTTTTCTGGAAAACGCCAGCATTTGGATTTTTTAAAAACAAGTAAATTTCTATTGACAGCAACTAAATGGTGTTTGTAGCATTTTTATCATATGGTGGATTCCATCCAGTCACTATAGTTTTCCAAATGAATTGTCTTACACGCTAGTACATGTTTTTAATGTTGTCCATCTTTCTGCGCTATTCCCGTAAGTTTGCTATTAAAATACATTAAACTGTAAAAAAAAAAAAAAAAGAAAATCGCTTGCAACAATTTGATAATTGTATGTGAAAAATATAAAGAATCCTTAGAAATTAATAAGAAATACAGTATAAATAGGCAAATGACTCGTAAGAGAACTAAAAATACGACTAGCAATGTAAAAGATAACTCATGGGCTGGAGGGATAGCTCAACAGTCTAAGCACCAGCCTGGCAAGTGTAAGGAACCAGGTTCGATCCCCAATTCCACATGCCATGCCAGCCCCATGCTGAACTGACCACCAAAATTGGGCATGGTGGTGCACGCCTGTGATCCCAGCAATGGGGAGGCTGAGACAGGAAGACCACTATGAGTCTCAGCTACTCAGCAAGACCCTGTACCAAATAAATAAATAAAGTTTTAAGAGATATCTCATGATTGATTAATTAAATGAAAATTAAGATAATTTTAAATGCAGTCTTTTTCCTGGTATCAATAAAGACATAGAAACAAACATTCTGCTACACTGTTTTAGGGATCCTAAGGTCCTAAGGTCCTGAGCCTCAAGATCCTGAATTCCAGGATCTCCAGTACCAACAGCAACAAAAAACACCAAATCTATCTCCTAACATGGTAAGTACTCACTAAACTTATTAGTGAAAAATTAAAAATGACTTTAATACCCAAAAACAAATTAAATGAATTACAGTATATTCATATTATGCAGCCACTAAAAATTGTGATGCAGATCTACATTTATCAATGTAGAAGTGCATGGTCAAATATGTTCATTGAGAAAAGCAGATTAGACACCATTACATATAATTTTTACATTTTTATTTAAAAATATATACATATCCAATATATATATATATATATATATATATATATACAGAGAGAGAGAGAGAGAGACACACTATATACTATATACTGATGTATCATCTACTACTGAGAGTAACAATATGTTAGTGAGGTATGGATGACTTTCCTTTGTATTTTACATTTCTTCAACGCACATAAGTGATGTGTGAAATACATGGTTAACTTAAAAAAGAAACAATCCGAACTCTGAAACCTGAAAGGAGATTTACAGGTTGTCAATGTCAATGGCTATCACACTTTTCAGAGGCTACTTTTCTCTGGAGAGAACATATGGGTTTATCTGGAGCTTGGCCAGAAGCAACCATGTCCCACACAGCTCCCCAAACAGAGCTAAGCACAGTAGGTTCTCATTTTTCACAGTGGCCATGTGCTACCATATTACCACAAACTCAGAAGCACTGAACCTTGAGCCCTGCTCCTAGAATAAGTCCACATTAGGGTCCTGAGTGCCTGAGGTCTAGCTGAGCCTCCAGAGTATCCACAGGGAGCAAATCAAAACTCAGTTTAAAAACCAAATACCCCAAGGCATGGGGAGGCACTGCATGGCCAAATCCGAACAGCAGCCACGCATGTGCACACCACCCCCAAGCCCTCACTCATGCGGGCACACAGGCATGGACTCCTGAGCCATGCTCCACGAGCATCAGCACTTCTTCCAGGGAGTATGAGAGACCGACACCCTGAGAACAGGACCAACACAAACCCGAGCCCAGAGATACTGTGCACCTGGCTGAGGAAGATGGCGCCTCATCCGATCCCTGTGTGCTTCAGGCCTATTCTTCCCACACCTTTATGGTCATAGTCCTCCCTCAGCTTAGGGCCCCAGAGGTGACAGCACACTGTGGCAGTCCCCCAGAAGGCCCAGCCTGTCACAGTGATGTGATGACCCCTACACCCAGCAGATGGAGAAGGGCATTAGACCTTCTGAAAGCAGGCTGACTTACACACACATAGTTGATGGGTCTAAACACATAACCTCACCTTCTAGTGACTAGATCATTCTTCAGATGGAATGTTTCTATGATTGCTATTGAGAAGCTGAGTCCTTAGATTTGTCTGCACATGATATACAGTTAACATTTTTTATGAAACACTTATTTTTGTATTAAGACATTAGAATTCCTTATTCTCCTACAACTTATGTCTAAAAACAAATTAGTAAGCCTCAAATGCAAGAAGGATTTTCTTATGTCTAGTATGAGTGACCAAGCTCTTGCTTCCAAACATGAAGCTGAGTAAACTGACTTTCCATTGCCTGTTCTGCTTGTGATACCAGTCCAGTAATCACTCTCGGAATTCCACCTCTAACCTTCCAAGGAATTCTAAACAGGATCTTTGGGTTTTATTTTTTGTTTGTTTGTATTTTAGGAAAGGGTCTACAGGGTGTTCTGGGTCTCACAACTAGATCAGACTCACAGTGATCCCAAGAGCTGGGATTACCTGCACAGGCACCACCATGCCCAGTCTCAATTGCCATATCAGCACACCCCAGGAGCAGGGCCAGCATGGCAGGCCCGGGGGTCGAATCCCTGGCCCCGGCACCTGCTTTCAGGAACTCTAATCCACTGAGTTATTTAGCTGGCCCTCTAAACGGGATCATGATCAGCCAGGTGAATTATTTTTTTTAATTTTGTAAGAAGAAGAAAAAAATATTAAGTGCAAAAAGTACTTTCATGACCAACTTCACAAACCTGAAATCAAAGTTTAGTTTACAATATGAACTATAGCCTTCATAATTTGGATTGCTTATACTAAGGCTCATAAAATGCAAAATACTCTCTTTTCAGATAATCATTATAAATTTAATCCTTCTGCTTTCATAAATGTCATTAACTTATTAAATGTATTATAAACAGGTTACAAGCCACTGGCCTTCAAAGAGTTATTGAGCTCTTGTTTATTTTTGATAAGTATATAACTTTAAAACATTTTAAAAGGTGAAAACAAGGACATATTTTCTGATCATAAGGCCACTGACAGCATAAGCCAATCCTCAAAAGTACCTAATTTCACAAATGCAAATGTTGACAATTTTTCTAAGAATTACAAGTTCAGGCCTATTAAAAAAAAAGCCAGGTGTTATGGTTTAACTTATTTCCCAAAAGTCTTGTGTTCAGAAAGAGGTGGGTCTTTGGGAAGGTGACTGGATATGGGTGTGAGCACATCAGTGGGCTAACCCACTGATGAGTTTATAGGTGACCCTCTTAGGAGGTAGGATCTAACAAAGAAGGTGGGTCACTGGGGTTGTGACTTGGAAGGGCACATTCTTGTCCCGGCTCCTCTCTTTCTCTGCTTCCTGGCTGCCTGACTTGAGTAGCTTTCCTCTGCCAAAACCTTCCACCACACTGTTTCTGCCTTGGAGGGCACCAACCATGGACTGAACCACAAAAGCTATGA